>JAOWBU010000436.1:0-25000 GCA_026212405.1 Petrea volubilis
TTTTCGTCTTCTAAGTATGGGGTGTTTGAGTTTTTGTTCTTTTTTCAATTTTCGTCCTTTATCTATCAAAATTTTCAATTTTAGTCCAATTTTGAACTAATTTGACAACTAGAGCTGATGTGGTAGGTTAAATTGGGGATTTTCTGATTTTCCATCCATTTTGGCTAATGTGGCAATCATTGTAGATGTTGCTTGTGTTTTCTTCCACTATATGGACAAATATATCATCCACTAAGAATTAGTTGTCCAAATAGATAAAATTATATATATATATATATATATATTAATAAATTAATTAATTTTTTGATCAAAAAGAAATTAATTAATTAAAAAAACAAAAAAAAACACTATTTATCATCTTCTTCACTAACCCTAACCCCCCCCCACCCCCCAACCAAAAATCGCTCCCCCCCCGGCCCCCCAATCCCTTTCTTCTCTATCTTTTTCCCACCCTACCCCCATCCCCCCCAAACCCCACCCCTTTCTTCCCCACCTCTCTCCCACACCCTACCCCCACCCACCCGTCCAAATCCCCACCCCCAACCTCGGCCCTTTCTTCCCCACCCCCACCCCCATTACCCTCTCCCCTAACCCATCCCTTCCCCCCACCCCCTTCTCCCCCAAATTTTTACGTGGATATGTGTGTGAATCTATATATCTATGTGTGTCAATATATATATATATATGTGTGTGTGTGTGTGTGTGTGCGTGAATACTATTTATATATGTGTGTGTGTGTGTGTGAATATATATATATATATATATATGTATGTATATGTGTGGAATATGTGTGTATATATATGTGGTTTTTTTGATTTTTTTTTAATCCATGTGTTAAAATAAAAACACAATATAGTGGTTACATCATCGCCACATCAACCAAAATTGAGAAAAAAATTAGAAAATTCCTAATTTAACCTGCGACGTCAGCTCCAACTATTAAATTAGTTTAAAATCGGATTAAAATTGAAAATTTTGGAAGATAAAGAACAAAAATTGTAAAAGTTAAACAAAAAATACAAAAACTCAAACACCTCATACTTAGAGGACGAAAAATATAATAATGCCTACTTAATACTAATTAAGTCTAGAAACCTTAACATAGCTACCTTATATTCGATATTTGTGAGAAAAACGAGCTTGAAACTACCCCGTTGAGAAACTTTCATTCTTGAAACTAAATTGTCTAAATCTTTGTTTCAAACCTTGAAACATTCAAAATTCATCAAAAATCAATTCTCTAGTCATCTAATTTTGTCTTGAAATCTTCAATTGCAATAAATTTTATCAAAATCAAATAAATTCATTTTAACCGTAAACTTGAAGTTTAAAATTTCAATCACTCTCGATCCATTTTGAATTTCCCAAAATTTATTTGGGGGTTTAATTCCTTATATCAAGAGATGCAATTTCATACACTCGTCATCAGTCAACCTTTGACCAACGATAGTCAACGACAGTCACGATCGCCGATCAACCCTTCCAATAAATTTAACCATTTTCAAAGCTTTCAAAACATTTTATAAGAATTTTTTATTTAAAATAATTAAATTATCATTACATAAATATCAATTATCATTAAATATATCATCAAATATCAATTACTATCAACAATTATTACAATTACCAACAAATAATCAAATTACTATAGAGTAGAATGTAGGCTTCATTTGCTTTGCGAGATTCGTTAATCAGAACTTGTGTATCGGCTCAAGATTAGTTGAGAGTCAAGCCAATGATATCCACGATTAAGTGAATAGGACGATCGTATATATTATGCGGATGGTAGTTTGGTATCCAAGATTGAATAAGATTGAACCAATATTAGAATACAATTTACATTTTTATCCTTGATTGTTAAAATTCTTTCAAGGCTTATTTTTCAAATTATGCCCTAGCCATCTTGCAATAATAATAATAGCAGCAGCAGCAGAAGTAATAATAATAATAACATTTATAATAACAATAATAATAGTAACATTAATAATAATAATAATAATAATAATATGTATTTAACATTTAAATAACATAGAATATAAAACTTATTAGATTTTATTTGGATATATTTTTTAAATATTGTAAATAAATTCATTAAATTTATTGAAATCAAAATAATTTAAAATTGGGCTAAATTATATGATGAAAAAAAATAAATAGATGAGAAAGTAAAATAAAAGATAGTAAATAAAGGGAGGGGAGAGAAAAACAGAAAGAAAATAGATATCATGTTAAAGAAAAGAGAACGAAAAGTGAGAAGAGATAAGTAAGATGAGAGAAAGAAGAAGAAAAGAAATGGGATGAAACCAAAGATACCAAAAGTAATTATTAGATGGATCTAATACTTTATTGATTGGGTCGAAATAGAAAATTTATTTTCAATTGCATAATCATAATTTGCAGTCTAATTCACAAACATAAGGATTTTTGACGTTATGGAATCATGTATTAGCAAATAAATTTGCCTATGCATGTTTATGTTGTTAGTCTTTTAAAATATTTTTAATAGTAGCATCTATATTGGTTCACATCATGAACAAACTTAAAAAAAAACACAAGGATATATATATATATATAATATATATATATATATATATATTTATAAAAAGAGCAACATATTTTTATATTTATTACATGTTCCAACATGAATAAATCAAATATACAGTTTGAAAAAATAAATTAGTAAACATATTTACTCAATTATTAAACTCTTTAACTAGATGCAATCATACCAGTGATGTTGAATTGAATTAGTGCTCGAAGATTAATTTGATGTGTTAAGTAGAGAAATAGATAAAAAGGTATAGATATATAATATAGATTTACATTTTTAGCTTCAATTTTTAAAGTTCTTCAAGGTTTATATTTCAAATTACGCCTTGGCCATCTTGTTGTTGTTGTTGTTGTAGTAGTAGTAGTAGTAGCAATAAAAATAATAATAATAACAACAACAATAACAAGAATAATAATAACAATAACAACAATAACAACAACAACAATAATAAGAATAATAATAAAAACAATGATGACAACAACAACAACACCAATAATAAGAATAACAACAACAACAACAACAACAACAACAATAATAATAGTAGTAGTTATTATTATTATTAAGAATAATATTAACAACAATGATAATAACAATAATAATAATAATTATTATTATTATTATTATTATCATTATTATTATTATTATTATTATTTATAATAAGAATAATAATAACAATGATAATAATAATAATAACAATAATAATAATAATAATTATCGATTATTATGAATAAGAATAATAATAAGAACGATAATAGTAATAATAATTATTACTAAATTATTAATAAAGAAGAAGAAGAAGATAATAATAATAATAAGTGTTGAGGACAAACATGTTAAATATAAGGGCAAATTTAAGGACAAAATGGTAAATTCAAAATATTGGAATAGTTAATCTTGAGAAAGCAACACTCAATCTCACCCCCCCTCCTTAAAATTATAATCTTGAGATATAGCACTTCACATGCGGTTCAGGTGAGATTAGCTCCTGACTCGAGATTGTAATCTTGTTAACCAAACATATAATTAGCCGAGATGTAAAGGAGGCCTTTTCTCGGCTAATCTTGGCAACCAAACGAGGCCTATAAGTACTATGAAAATAGAAATACAGGCCACAAGAGTTGATGGAGAATTGAACCCATGACCTCATGGTCTTAAAAGGTATTTGAAAGTTTATAAACTCATCAAAAGTGTTTGGTAAATTTTTAAGTAAAAGAGTTTATAACCTCCAAAAGTAAGTTGTTAAGAGAAGCTCCAAAAAGAATAAACTCCCCGAACTTATTTTTGAAAAATATTATAATCTGTTAATGCTAAAAAAATAGAATGACATAAATATCTTTATTTAATTTTTTCCAATAGTATACATTTTTAATATCTCAAAAAATATGTATTTACATGAAACAATTATTTTGAAATTTTTTGTCATCATTACATTTAAAAGAACTTATAAGTTCTCATTTTTACCAAATAAAACTTCAACAACATCTTATAACTTACAAGATTTTATTTTATACAAACACTTTAATAACTTATTTTTAAAATAAAATATATGAGTTTATAAACTCCAAAAATATTTTATAAACTTTACGAGTTTATGAACTCTTCATAATAAGTTTAGCCAAACACCATCTTAATTAATCATTTTCGTTATTTATTTATTTTTCTTACTTTATAAAAGTACAAAAAGTTTGTGTTAGCGACGCTAATAATATTTGTCAAATCTTAAACATGAAAAAGGTGAGTGTCGCTTTTTCAACTGTTAGGGAAGTAAATGGTAGTAATCGATAGATAGCTTAGAAAAAGTCGGATATAATTAAAATCCAAGTGAAATTACACTAAACATCCATAAAGTATGTCGACATATTTAAACTGATTCCAATTAAATGGGCTTGTGAGATAAATGATTATTGTACATGGAAATAGTAATATTAGCACAAATAGATGAAACTAAGTTACATAATCAAATATCATCGAAATTCATGGGAAAATCTCGATGACAGACCTGATGAGTCCAAACACAGGAGTAATCTTGTAACTTGTAAAGCCAGCTTTAGAGAAAAGTTTTGCCCCATCTTTCTCAGTTCTCTCTCGTCCCAAGACTATTGTCATCATCATCATATCGAGGAGGAGTTGAATTTCAACTGCCTTATCGTCTTTCGGGTTATCCACAACCATGTCAACTATAACTACCTTTTCCCCTTTGTCTTTGCTCCGGATTAACGCTAGTTTACATTTCTCCAATATTTTGACACACTCGTCGTCAGGCCAATCGTGCAATATCCACTGCTTGTTATTTAATTCGTACAGTACAAGAATTGTACGTTAGGTAATATGAATAGTAATTTGTGCAGATTAAGATACTAACATTTATAATACCTTCATGAATACAACATCAGCAGGAGGAATGGACTCAAACATGTCTCCCCCGACAAAGGTCAAGTTTTCAGTCCCTTCCAAGCCATCAGCAACATGACGAAGATCAAGAACCGTGCACTTTAAGCCTGAAAACTCGTTAGCAATTGCCTTGGCCACAGTCCCCGTGCCACCCTCAACATCCACAATCGAATTCAACCCCTCGAAAACATGTCTACAATCTTTAACAATCAAACTACTTATCAGCCGTGCATCGCTGGCCATGCCATCGTTGAAGAGCTGATTGAACCTTGTGTCTTGCCCGGCATGCTCCCAAAGAGGCCTCCCGTGAGTAGTCACGAATGGGGTCGGGTCATGATCATTTTGAAACCATTCGCTCACGTGATGCCATGGAGATGCCATAATCGGGTCGAGCACGGCTAGTGCCAATGGTGTCAAGCTCAAGGGCTCGTCTCTCGAGAGGAGGCTAGAAGCTGGTGTGAGCCAATACCCCTCGTTCAGGTCGTCTTTGATGAAGAACTTGGAATGGATCAGCACGCGCATTAGGCGTTCGAGACAGAGGGAGTTAGCTTTGCTAATAGGGAGGGCATCGGTTAGTTCTGGAAGCGTCATTGGCTTTCCGTGTTTGCGAATGATATCGGGTACGCCCAATTCAATTGCGCATTTTAGAGACATGGAGTTTACAAAACTGAAAACGTGGTTCCAAACATGAGATTGAGCATCGAGAAGCTCTTGAGTGGACTTTATTCCATTAGGCAATGCCATTTGCTCGAGAATTAATATTGAGATTCTCTAAGTATTAGCACTTGGTATGGTGTTCGTAATATAAAGTTTTAGTTTATATATATGCGAGTCTTACTCAAAGTCTGCCCAACTTGCGCTCTGATCATATATGTGGCAAGAAAATTATTTGACCTTCCTGCATAATTTAATTTGTGAGTGATAGATATGTAATGCTGAATTCTTAACATAAACTCCTTACTCTTGTCGGAAAATAATTTTCAATTTAAGAACATGGTTTAGGCCCATTGAAAGAAAAAGATCGGCTCGTGTTCTTAGAAGATTTCCATTTGAAATTGGAGACCACGGTTCAAGGAAAATAAGTGTATAGAATCGAAATTAATTCATTCATTTTCTATTTTTTAAAATTTTTTGGTGTGTATGCCAACAAAAAGTAACAAATCATTCTATAATTTCTCTTCTTTTCCATTTAGTCTCGATTGTTCTATATACTTTAAGTTCAATAATTTTTGAGATTATAATTGACATGGTTGTGTATTACCAGATGGACCAAGACGCAATGGGAGCTACCAGAAAATTCCTTTTTTGGTCAGTAGGAAACGAGTTAATTCATATTTAATCCCATAGAATAGCAATTTCCACATTTTGTCTTGTAGAATAGTTTTTTCGCCACATTTAATCCACCCATCAAAATTGGGTCGTGGATTTATGAATTTCACTTACATGCCAGGTGGCTAATTTTATGTGGCAATCCCTGTCGTTTTATTAGGTATGTGGCGTTGAGGAAATCAAATCAAATGAATGTACAATTGAGTGTATTTTTCATTTCAATGATGTGTCGGACATATATAATATATGAAATGCCTTTTTTTAGGGATGACTCGGCTTTAACAGCATTGAAAAATAACAAGCGGTCATGTACAAAAATACCTTATCTGATGTTTCAATTGACGCAAACATGGGGTTATATCCCTTGGCATTTGCAATAGTGGAAACAGAAAACAAAGACAGTTGGGGCTTCTTTCTCACTTGTTTGGAGCAAATGGTGGGGCCATTTCGAAAGCCCTTCACTTTTATGACAGATCGCCAGAAGGTATATATTAGATTATGTTTTTGATATTTTAAACTTATTTACTTACAATACTTATATCTAAGTTACTCAATTTTGGACTTTGTAGGGTTTAATTGAAGCATTGGCTGACATTGCACCAGAAGCTATGAATAGAAAATGTTGTCGGCACATTTACGCAAATCTTCGTCAATCCCATGCAGGACTACTAGTGAAAAAGTTATTTTGGACTGCAGCTAGAGCATACACACAAGCTAGCTTTAACCAAGCCATGAACCGACTAAGAGATGTCAAACCTGGGGCATACCAATGGTTATTAGATGTGGGTGATTCAACACTATGGGCCAGACATGCTTTCAATCACGATTTGAAGAATGAACACGTGACGAATAACATTAGCGAATCATTTAACCATTGGATTAGCGAATTGAGGGACAAGCCAATTCTCAAGTTCGTAGACGGATTGAGAGCAAAAATAATGCATCGCATTGAGACAAGATTTCAAAAAGCTAGGAAATGGAATGGGACATTGTGTCATAGAATTGTAAAGAAACTGAACAAGGTAAAGGAGGAGGCAGTCAAATGTGATATTTTAGTAGGTGGATCTTATGAATTTCAAGTGAATGAAGGATCACATCATTACATTGTGAATCTCTTGTCAAGAATGTGCCATTGTGGGGTTTGGGACATAACTGGTATACCATGCACTCATGCAGCAGCTGCCATTGCCTATAAAAGACGTAATATAGAAGACTTTGTACATTTGACTTACACAAAAGAGAAATTCTTGAGGTGTTACAACCACAAGATACACGGCATTGCAGATCCCACCTTTTGGCCTCAGATGGATGATGTGGAGCCAGCCAAGATTTTGCCCCCTATCTTGAAAAGACAACCCGGTAGGCCCAAAAAACACCGAAGAAGGGAGGTTGGTGAAGAACCAAGAGCTTTACCTTCAAAAAAAAGGTTCCATATTAAGTGTAGCATTTGTGGGTATCTTGGCCATAACAAGCGGTCATGTACAAAAGGTGTACCGAGCATGAACAATCAGGTAATTTAACAAGTTTAATTAATTCTTACATTTACCATGGTAATTATAGTTTCACTATAATGATCAATCTTTTGGAATCTTTTCCCCCATTTTTTTGGCTTTTGGGCAGAGAGGTGCCTCAACTTTTGCAATAAGGAGTATGAATGCAGCAATCAATCCAGAGGACAGCCAAACAATCTCATCATCTGCACCCCAACTTGCCAAGTCCACACCTCATATTGCCACCCAATCTTCTCAGAACATAATGGATTAAATCTGGATGCTAGTGTTATCTTCGGCTTCATTACAATGGATTTTACGATTCATTTATGCTTGATTTATGTTTGTTTGGTGATTGAAAATTTATTTTTTATTTTATTTTTTTGAGGCAAGAACCACTTTGAATAACCCATGACTTGTTGTTCAACTCAATTTTGTCATTATGATCCTTATGGTACTAAATTTGGCATTCATGATGTATGAATAATACTATTTTGCTGGTAAAAGAACATAATAGTATCATTTTTGAACATGAATGATAATATTTTGGTGTAAATTTATTGTATGACATACATGCTTGTTCCTTGAAAATTTTTAGCAATTGTTTTATATGTGGCAACAATATTTATATGCCAAGGGGGTAAAAAGAACAATTAACTTGTCTATTTTGACCAAAAATTGCATCATATTTGCCAAAATCAAATGGCCAATTTTTTCAAAAAATATAAATAAAAATAAAAATGAACAAACATATTATAACCATAAAAGAGAAAAAAAAAAAGACATATTTTATTGAAAAAATTACAAATTACACCCTATGAAATTTACTATATAACATGTGCACCCCCTTCAAGTGTAATATATTACAAAGGGCATCCAAAAGAATAAAAAATGCAAAAATCTGTCCAAGGGGCAAATTAGGAATTTCGAAAAAAAATAGTTAGGGTTTCATCAATGGAACCCTAACGTCTAGGGGGGGTTCTTGTAATTAATAATTTGCTCAAGGTAGGTACATGTAATATTGAAACGAAGAGGGGTACGACTTGTAATATTACATATTCCTAGGGGGTGTAGATGTAATTAACCCAATAAATAAAATACTCATTAAATGTTGTTTTAATTTACATTTTTTGTCTTTAATATGTATTTTTTGATATATATTTTATATTATTCAATTTCTTACATATATTATTTTTCTTAAATTATATTACTTAATTTACATTTTATATTGCAAATAATTTTTTTTTTCGAGTTTTCTAATATGGTAAAAAGCCACATCATCACTTAAAAACCATGACATATATCGTATGCCTTACATGTCATTAAAGGATAAAATACACCTTAATCATGCATTCATTTGATTTGGTTCCGTCGCTAATGCCACATCATGTGCCATAAACCCAAATGAACAATGGGAAATGCAAAATATTTCAGGAGATGCAAAAGCAAAATCAATGACTCGATGTTATAGTTTAATTTCAACCATTTGTTTAAACTATTTTCATAAACAATCATAGTTTATGAGTCCATTTCATTTATAATTGAAAAATAGAAGAGAAAACAACAACTCAAATAAAACAAACGTTATCACACTACATTACAGAGTTACTATCAGGCTCAAGGCAATCACATAGAATCAATCACTCAATCACATCACCAACATAAATTTACTAGTTTGCGAGTGCTTGCATTCTATCAAACCAGACTTGAGCAAGAATCCCTTAAAATAAACGCGACGATCCATTATTTCATTGTGGCATTAGGTCGAACACTGTCGGGGTATGGCTTTCAACGGCACCAGCTTCCTCACCGTCACTCCCATCCTCTCCCTCGAGTCCACCATCCCACTCCTTCCATTGTCATCAACTCGCCAATCAAACTCATGCAGCAAAGATCCCAACACGAGATGCAGCATTCGATGAGCCAACGGAATCCCAGCGCAAATCCTCCGGCCAGCACCAAACGGAATCAGCTCGAAACTCTGTCCCTTGTAATCAATCGTCGAGTCCAGAAATCTCTCCGGCTTGAAGGACAACGGGTCCTCCCAGCAATCTGGATCTCTTCCTATCGCCCAGGCATTCACGAAAACTTGGGTGTCTTTGGGAATGTTATAGCCCATGAAGTCAGTTTCTTGAATTGCTCGTCGGGGGACTAGGAATGGGATTGGGGGATGTAGTCTTAGTGTCTCTTTGATCACGGCTTGCAAGTATGGCAGATTTTCGATGTGGCTCTCTTGGAATGTGTTGCCCTTTCTGACGACCTGGGCTAACTCGATTTTGGCCTTGTTCATCACCTCCGGGTGACTGAGAAGCTCCACCATCGCCCACTCGATGCTGCTGCTCGTCGTCTCTGAACCCGCCAAGAACACCTCCTGTGATCATTTCAAATCCAAAGTATCAGAAAATGAAACTCAAATAGATTGTCACATTTTATATATAAATATAATTTTAAATATATAATATGGTTAATTACATCCATTATCCCTCTAAACCTGTGAAACTAAAGTTGGTCACTAAAAAAATTTTAATATTACCAATCCATATCCTGAGAATTTCAAAATTACAAATAGCACCCTAATAAGTTGATTTCCGGTCATATTTTTTTGAACTTCTAAATTTACTCCTATATTTTCCAACTTCAAAAAATTTTGGACTGAGAACGACAAGAGTATTTTTGAAATTTTATAAAAAAATAGATGATGTCAGCAGAATATGATCGAGAACCGACTGACCAGGGGAGTATTTGTAATTTTGAAATTCCTCATAGGTATGGGTTGATAATATTGAATTTTTTTGAAAAACCAACTATAATTTCGTATCTTTAAAGAGGTAGTAGATGTAATTAATCCTATATAATATATATAGTACAATTCTGATTATTTGGTGCACAAATAAAATTTAATATTGAATGCATATAAAAAAAATTAATGTAATAAAATGAGTTTGTGTTTGGAAATGATAAAGGAAAATAATAGGAAACAAATTTAATTTAAGGTAGCATTTGGGTGGAACGTTTAGAATCTTTACATTTGATTCGGGATACGAGTATTCAAGTGAGTTCAGTTTAGATAGACCATTTTCCTTTTTTTTTATTACTTTTAATAGATATTAGATGGATTCAAAGCTAGAGAAATGATTCAAAAACACTCAATATAATATATATATATATATATATACATAAAATACTTTAACGAAATTAGTTTGACCGCACTCAATATATCTTAACTCGCCACGCAATTACTACTACCACAACCAAATCCAATTTCCCTAAAATTTCTCCAAAAATAAAATTTACTCGTTATACAATTACTATCACTATGATCCTCCTACAATTTCCCAAAAAATAAAGTTCAAAAATTTCAAATTAATATTAGGATAAAATTATCCAAATAATTTACCAAATTCGTTATTCACAATACTAAACTCGCACATCCAAACACAATAGTAAGTGAAATTTTTGTTCAATAGCTTAATATGAAAAATAAAATTTAATTTCCATCCCCCACATTTACATCGATTCGATTTCGCTCCCTCACGAATTCACATTATCACATTTAATCTCTCACATTATATAATAGGATCAAATATGATCCTGCCGTCAATTTTTCTGTTAAAATACTTAGATTAAATATATTTTTCTCCCCTTAAAGTATGTAAGTATGAGAAAAAAACCCCCTAAAAAAGAAAAACAGCCATAATGCCGCCGCCCCCCCGAAATACAAAATAGTATACATATATATATATACACACACACACACACATATCATATCTTTTTTTAATTTTGATGTGTAGCTATGTGTGTGTATATATATTACATAGTATACATATATACACACATAATATATATATATATATATAATAATGATAAATAAAACACGTTTCTAATCCAAACCCCCCCGACCGGATCCCCTATCCCATAATAGTGCCCCATCTCCTGCCCCACATTTTGGATGTGCGACACGTATAAGTCTTGAAGATTTACTTACCAAATTAGATGTTTTGTCCAATTAATTATATTTTTTCAGTTATCTAATTTGGTAAGTAAATCTTCAAGACTTACACGTGTCGCACATCCAGAGTGTGGGACAAGAGATGGGGCACTATTATGGGGTAGGGGATCCGGTCCGCCCACCCCCCCCCCCCCCCCCCCGGTTCGACCGCACAACCATTTTTTTTTCCATATGTGATTATGTGCATATATATACACATAATAGTATATCTAGATAAATAAATAGTACATATGAAAAAAGAAAAACACCCAATCAACTCCCTCACCCCCTACCCGCCCCACCCCCCACCTTCCACACAGAAGCATTATTTGCACACCCACAAACACACACTCGAAACACACATCATGAAATTAATCCTTTAAAATTGATGACATCTCAAAATCAAGTATATATTCGGTTTGTGCATAATATAATGACTTCATTTATGGAAAAAATTGGGAAGATAAATGGCCGGAACCTGCGGAATCGCCACGACGATGGTGCACGGTGGCAGTGGCAGTTTCGCCATCTCCACCCATCTTTCTCCAAGTTTTTTAACATGAATGAAATCCTTGTGCCATGGACATATCAAATATGTATTCGATTTTGAGATTTAATAAAGTTTAGATGATCAATTTAATAGCGTGTGTTTGTGTGTGAATTTGTTTGTGTTATGTCTCTTGTTTCTTTTTGGGTTTTGTAAGTGGGAGTGGGGGCGGGGGCGGGGGCGGGGGTGGGGTTTGGGGAAAAATATATAAAAGAGAAATATATATATATATATATATAATTAAGGTACATAAATAGACTTTTTTTTTTTCATGTGTTATTATATATATATATATATATATATTATATGTCCATGTTTTATAAAGGTTGAAAGGGCAGGTCAGCTACTTTTTTATTCATTTGGACGGAGGGGGGTGGGTGGGTTCAATCATATTAACCTATTTTATATGGGGCAAAATGCATATAACTTTTTAAAATACGCGCAAAGTATGTGATCAACTCGTTAGTTTTTTATCGAAAAGTTAACAAAATGATCAGATTGGATAAAAAAAAAAGGGTTATATTAGGGATGAAATGTGATGATGTGAATTCGTGAGGAATTAAAATCAGAATTGATATAATGAAATTTTCTCGCTTAGTATTATTCCTTACCAAAATGATAATATTGAGATCGTGGTCCGAAATCTTGCGCGGCTCGTCCTTCCCATTTCCTTCGCCTTGCAGCAGCACTTCCAAGAAGTCCTTCTTCCCTCCGCCGTCGCCGCTGCCCGATTCTCTCTCTCTAAGGCGCTCCGCCACGAACCCGCTGACGATCTCCAGCGTCTTCCCCATTCCCCTCTCCGCATTCCGCCGCAAGCCCTGAGGATCCAGCCACCTCAGCCACGGGAACAAATCCACCACATTCGGGTGCCCCGACCACTCCATCAGCTCAATCATGGCCGCGAAAAACTCCGACCCCGCCTCCGAATCCGGGCTCACCAGGTCCCGCGACAGCATCAGATTCCCCAGCATGTTAAACGACGCCAAGAACACAAACCTCGCCACGTGCACGGCGGCGCCGGCCTCCTTGCCGATCCAGTCCACCATGGCGGCGACGCAGCGGCGGCGGACGGGCGCGGTCTCATTGATCCTCTTGTGGACCAGCATCTCGACGGTCATGATGCGCTTCATCACGCGCCAGTGGGAGCCGTAGGGGGACAGCGACAGAGCCGCCTTGTGGAAGCCGCGGGCTTTCATGACTTCCGTGATCTTGCGCTCCGCGAAGTTCACGTCGTGGTTCTTGAACAGCTCGGCGGCCGTCGTGGAGTTGAGCAGCACCATGGTGTTGAGCGAGCCGATCCTCAGCCAGACGATCGGCCCGTAGTCTTTTTTCAAACCGGCTACGGTCTTGTGCGGCTCCGAGCCGAGATCGAACATGTTGCCGAACACCGGCCACCCCGCCGGACCCGGCGGCAAGCGGGATGCAGCGGTGGATCGCCCACGGCGGCGGAGAAGGACTAGGGCGGATAGAATACTAATGCATAGTGCAAGAAATGTCCAGAGCCAATCCATGGCTCGGAAAAATGTTATTTGATTTAATTACTAGTTCAATGTTTGTTGTTGTTAATGTTGTTTTATGTAATCCGAAGTTATAAGTTGGGCTAGATTTTAAGTCAACTTTGAGTGACTCTTGAAAACATGAATGACTAGGAGGGCTTGTCCTTTGTTACAATTCGTTGTCCCGTGTAATAGACTAATCTTCGAATCTCCTTGTTGGAATCGAGGATAAATCGGCCGCCCTGGTTTATTTTATTATCGACAAACAGACAATGTCTGAGTAACAGTTAATACCATATACTAAACCCATGTGGATTTAGTCGTTGGCTCATGTCCAATGAGACTGACAAGCAATTACTCAATCTGATCTTTAGTAAAATTATTTAAGAGAGAGGGAGAGAGCAAAAGAAAAAGAAAAAACAAATTGATCTCTAGTAGTTTTGATTTAATGTGTATAACACTTATTTTGAATCCTCTGTCACATATCTCGTATGTCCTCAATTATGTGGGGTGATTTCTGATATTTGGATTACCCAAGTGGAAGGAGTCCACTTTCGAAGGAGAACGTGCATTTTCATAAAAAAGAAGAGCGAACGTAAGCTATTCAATATAAGTAGAGGTTCAAGCTATTACATAAAAATTTACTAATCACAGTAAGCGTATGGATATTTATAATGGAGAGTTTTGGCTTTTGAATCTCTAAAAGTTTGTATTATTTGGCTAAGTAATCCATAATTTTACTTAAGCAATCATGATCCCACATAGGTGAACTAATATGTTTAGGTGGTTGTCCATTTTTTATTTTTTTTTTGATAATTTATTTAGATGGTTGTCCATACAATTTGAGTGACGGCGTTATAATATGGACTGGGATGCCAAAATAATTGATGGAAAGTCAACTTGTCAAAGCATTAAATGTGAGTATGAGTTGATGTGGTCTACATTAAATATTTGTATCTTCTGCAAAATTGTGTGTCCCAAAATTTTGTTGCTTGACTCTCGGAGCTTGAATTGTTCCCTCAATCAGTGAATCAAGGGGAGACTAGCACCCCTTGTCTTTTGGGAGCGGGGATGAGCATGCCGCTTTGGATGGTCTCATTGAAGAATCACCACTCACATTGAGGGGCATGTAGTCGGGTGACCCCATAGAATATATGATAGGCAGTCGGGTGGTATTCGAGCAAATTTCTCAAGCTCACGTTTGCTAGTTCATAAATCGTAATGTTAAAATCATGTCCCATGCTAATTTCAAATGTATCAAGTCACTCAAATCATCACTCAATGTGAATTTTAGTCATGGACTAAATATATATATATATATATATATAACAAATTACCTGACCAATATATATATATATAACAAATTTCAAATATCAGTAATTTTATTAAAATTTTATATATTAGAATATTCCCAATTCACATATATAGGTGGATGAATAAGATCCACGTCGAAAGTATACAAGAATTTGCTTATTTTGAATATCTATCAGTTTTATATAATGTAGAATCAAATATCGGATACACTTTGCATTTATCATTTATGTACCTAAAATTAATGAAAGATGAAACACATAGAGAAATAAAGGACTTTGGAAGAAACAGAACAGTATTAGACTATATGTCTTGGTCAAATAATGAGTTTAATTTAATTAATGAGATGTTGATTCGAGATTGGATTAGTTAATACTTTTTCCCTGCTGGCCTTATGAATCATGATTCACAGGTTCACTAATGGGGTCATTCTCGAGGTTCTCATGGACTGATATATATATATATATATATACATGGAGGTGAAAAGCCCCTTTATTCCTTTTAATATATACATATTATATTGCTATGCATATTTTTTAACAATATCCTGTGGTGAGGCTGGATAAATTAATGCAAATAATTGATTCAGTATCAGTAATCGTGCGGCTAGGAGCGCCTTGATTGATTGAAACTTTATACGGTTATACCTAGTCTATATATTACCATTATAAATTAAAGTAAACCTCCATTAAAGAAGACTTAACCATGTTGTAGCCAACAGGCATCTTGGACCAACTTTAGTGCTAAAAAGAAATCACAATATTTTATACTTGAGTCGAGATCAATTGTTAAAAACTTGTTCGAAACTCTATTTATTATATATATATATATATATATATATATATAACATATTCAATTTAAACATATCTTTTCTTTTCTTAGGCTTTGTTTGGTTCTAAGATTTTAGGAAGAAAGGAAAATGTTAAAGAAAAAAAAAGAAATTGTAAGAATTTTAAAATTCTCTATCTTGTTTGGTTGTTAAAGAAAATAAGAAGGAAAATGATTTTTCTGGAGAATTAGCTTCCATTTGTTTGGTTATTCTTGGAAATTAAAGGAAAAATGTAAAAATACACTTATAAAAAAATCCAAACAATCAATTAATTGTATAAAAAAAAAATAAGATAAATTTGCATGAAATATATCCAAACAATCAATTAGTTCAAGCAACAAAAATGAGGTGGAAGCTTGAAAAGTGAGAGAGTGTTGGAGAGAGTAACGTAAAATTAGAAAATAAGTTTTTCCTTCATTTTCCTCACCTAATTGGAAGGAAAATAATTTTTCTGAATTTATGTTATATTTTCTTTCTATCTTCTTTTCTTTATCATTTCCTTTCTTTTTCTCTAGTAACCAAACATTGAAAAATACTTTTCCTACCTATTTTCTTTTCCTTTCTCTCCTCAAATTCTAGAACCAAACATAATGTTAAGGTTTAAAGGTTGAATCAATTAGTTGAAAAAATAATAATATGTGTTTGAAAGTATCAAATTTGAATTTGATTTGATTAAAGCTCGTTTGAGCTCGGTTGATTGAATCATCAAATCAAGTTTAACCTTAAACTTGATAGAAAACTTGAATCCAAATCTTAATAATTATTTGTTCGTTCCGATCCATTTACACCTTTAATTAACTTAGACAGTTTTAATATGTACTAGTGTTTATGTTTTTTTATCCCATGTATAATTGGGAGGGCGGGGGGTCGATTTGCTGAACAAACATTACTGGAGATGAGTTGAAGAATCAAATTAATGTCATAGTTGTCTGGCAACGTGTTTTCAACTATTTATAATACAACCTAGCAAAAAAAGAAGACAAAAATTATAATAAAGCTTTGTGATTTTCAAACATCAGAAGTGGGAAATATTAAAAGAGGAAAAGATCATTAGATTAGAATTCAAGAAAATTAATTAATTTCCATAAGTCGAAAAATTGCAATTTAAAATGGAAACGGCCACGTGCAACATTCTCCTTTTCTCATTCCCTTTTCCTTTTGTCTCTCCTCCTGGCCATGACTTTGTTCTTTCACTTTTCTTTTCCGGAATTGCACGTTCTTTCATTTTTTTTCTCTCTCTCTTTCTAATTCATGTCAATTTAATATTATATATACAACTTTTAAAGCATCATTAGGTTATTAAATTCTGTTCTGTCATGTGATGGAAACGTTTTATATCCTTAATCCATTTAAAACTTTCAGATTTGATCCTTCAGTTTGTGGAGCAAATATGATGAGTTTTCAATTTTCACCACAAGAAACACTCCTATATATAATGATAAGATTAACGGCCAACTCGGGCTATCATAAGCAATTAATTATGTATTAAATGACCAAAAAAAAATGTTTACCGATAAATTTAAGAAGAAATAGTCTTGAGTTAGTAATCACAATTTATTCATGATGTTGTTTTTTTCTCATTTTTGTGTTAATTCGTCAGAACAAATGCCAATTATATAGATGTATATATATTCTGTGTTAGACACCAACGGTTTTTTTCTCAAAAATTTGTGCAAGAAAGCCTACGGCCTCGTTTACTTCTCTTGGTGGGCTTCTCGTTAGTGTAGCCCGAAAAGATTATTTTGTTAGTTTATGTTGGTTTATTTATTCCTGAATATCTTATTTACTTGGGCCGTCTAGCAATGTAAATTATTTCCAAAATTTGAAGGCCCATTTACTTGTCCTATGGCCATTTATATTTAAGTCCATTATTTTACAATTTTACCCCTCCATTCCCACAAGTATGATTTCGGCATCTTCTCTCATAGGAAATCTCTGGATCGACAAAATTGAAGGGAGCTCTAGATTGATCGGCTCAAGACAAAGATAAGATCTTCTTTAAAGAAGGTTTCTGTAAAGAAGATTTTTGAAATTTTCATTATGAAAAGCTTGTCTCTACACACTTTAATTTTTTCTTAGAAAAAAACACGAGCACATTACAAAAATTAGGGAAATTTTTCAAAAGTTGAATTCAAAACAAACACCTCCAAAAATTTTCAACAAGAAAACACGAAGAAATTGCCAAGGGGAAACATTGGAGAAGACGATTGAGCAACGCACTAGAGCTGGAGAAATTGTGGTGAGAGAAATACTATCTAAAACATAAGCACAAACTTCTAGTGGTAAACCCACTAATTATTATGAACTTATGGTCCGTATAATCATTTCAAGGAATGCAAAAGTGGATCAATTTTGACTCTTCAATTTGGAGAGTTAGATTAAACAATCTTAGCCAACCATTACTGCGTGTAAGAACTGTAAGCCCGGACTATCCACCAAACAAAGTAAACATTGAAAAATGTACTTTAACTGTTGTAGACTCACGTTAACTTTAAAAGTAAACATGCCCTACGTTTTTGGACTCAAGGCCTTTATTACTTTTTCCTTGTTACAAAAGTCAGCAGTCAATCACTAGCATAATTTTACTAAACATGCGCTACAAAATGCTCCTTTTATATTCACAAATTTAAGCACAACTTAATATTAGAGTGTCAAAAATCAATCAAATCCGATGATCTAATCACGATCAAACTAAAAATAAAATCATATTTGAGTTTAAATATATACCTTTGGTTTAATTCACGTGGGACGCGAAAATTAAAGTTGAATTTGGTTTAGGGTCAATTCGAAAATGAATTTCAGGTGATCCAATGGCCAATTCAATCCAAACCAACCTGACCCCATGGATTTTAAAATAAAATTCAGGGACCTTGCCATTTTCACTTAAAATTAATTTCAATTTTTTTATCCACTTTTAATAGTTTTTTTTCCGTTCAGAACTAACCATTTTATTTAAAAATTTATTATTTGAAATAAATATACTACAATTCATCTTATACTCAATAAATTATCGTACTAAACTTAGAAAAGGTTTAATATAATTAAAAAGATAATTTTCTTTTACTAACGACCACATAAAATTATAATTGTAGATGCATATCTTTTGTTCCACTTTTTGTATTCCACTTTATATTTTATAATACGTTGTATGTGTCATGTATCTAACTTACTGAAAATACTTGAGTGGGATAAGAAGTGAAACAGTTGATTTCATTCTTGTAACTATGCAAGTAGTTATGCAATACTTGAAACAAAAATGGTGAATTTTTTTTTTTTTTTTTATTTTTGGATGAGTTGAATAACATATTTAATTATCATGTTTAATAGTATTTCATTTTTATTTTGTGCGTCTTAATCCGACCCGACCCAAACTCATCCGTTGTACCCGAATTGACGCCGTACTTAAACTCGGAACTTTCTAGCGAAACAAAAAGTCAATTTAGCGCAAGTAGCAACAGAAATTCGGATTCTGCTCCGTGTTCTTTTTTCAGTTTGTACTCTCGGACAAAATATCAAACATCTAGCGGGCAGCTGGTCTCTTGGTAAACCAAAACCAGCCCCTACTGCGCGCCATTGATACTAGAAGGAGCAGAGCTTACGCTGATCTTTGGGAATGATATTGCCTGTATTCAAGCTTGGCACACTTGCGCTGAAAACACTCTGCAAACCCATTGGAAATCGCATAAAGAAAGAGGCTGGCAAGCACCCCAGGTTCAGACAATCCATCATCAACATTGCCCAGGTTATGCCCTACCCAGTTATTTACGCTCACAGAAACCCACGATCATAAAATTTCATAGCGTAATATGTATAGAAGGAATTTATTGTTCCGGCAGAAGAGCATAATGGTTTCTTGTAATCTGTTTTTGTTCTGTTTTCCTCTAAGATACGTGGTTACAAGCCAAATTATGCCTATGATACATGATCGGCATTTGAAAAGTATATACATATGAAATGAGAAGAATGCCAGTCAAGTTCCCAGCCTATCTCAGTTGCGAATATATCCTAAAATGATCGTCTATCAATTTAATGTTAGTACAGTTTCAGCCAGTTGGCCGCTGATCATTTGATTATCCGGGCCGAATTGTGATCCCTTTCATTAGTGATCTTGGATGGTTGGACGATCCAAGAGTTTCACTATAGTTTGCCATTGCCGGAATAAATACTCTCTCTTTCTGTGGGTTCTTTGAGGATATTACATATGCATCTATCCTCCAAATACAGTTGAGAGTTCCCGTTTTCTGTTTCGATCTCAAGCTAGTTAACTTGTGAAGTTTTTTCTGGGGTGGGCTGGTTTACGCTGAAGTCAAGTCAAGATTAGTGAGGTAGCATATACAAACTGTTGCTTGTGTCACTTGACTATGAGGAATACGGGATTTGCCATATCATGAAGGGGTGACTCCTAACCTGGTTTGGAATAGGAACTTAAGTTTTCAGTGTAAACTTTCTTTTGCAATAACATTGTGAACTATCTTTTTCCTAGTTGAGAATTTCTATCAACATACAGCAGGAAGTACCAAGCAGATGTTTGTATGATTATAAGGCACTGGGAAGTAGAAAAAATCTCTTATGGATCCTGATATTGCCATTTTGTAGCTTGATCCATATGTTAGCAAGGCCTTCAAGGGCCAATGGAAACACTGTTCTTCAACAAAAGTAGCCTGCAAGTGCTCCCATCTATTGGGCCTTGTGTATCTGTTTGAGAATGGGCCTAATATTTTGAATCGAAAGCTTGTATAATCCGTAATTGTATAGGACTTTTTATGCTCCATAATATCTGAGAACAACTACTGCACCAAGATGACAAGACCCCTGTGATTGTGTGCATACTGAAATTTAGGTTGAAACCTCCATATATGTGGATTGTCATGCTATGAAGATCAATGGCAAGGAACATCTAAAGTTGCATCTCCGAGATTATAGAAGTTATTATGACTAGAGGTTAGCATCTAATTGCAATACATAGGTCGAAAACATCACACATGCATCGGCATTATTCTAGTTTTCGCCCTTTTTGGTGACGTCAATGTACAGCAGTTTATTGACATGTCAAGTGCTGATGTTCTATCTTTTGCTTTGCTTTCATCAACGCTAATTTGACCTTCCAATGCTTGTCTGAACTGATGAATAAGGAATGCCATAGGCAGTGCTCCTCGTATATAGTCCACAAAAATTGATTTGTTTTATGTGTTCAACTTCTTCAATGCTTCATTGTGCATGACATGTAAGAAAAGAAAAGAAAAGAAAAGAAAAGAAAAGGTATGTACCTTCTTTAACCAAACTTCCAACGCATGCCCCCTCTCTTCAACAAAAATGTTACGGCACACATGTATTTATGGAAGCTAAATGGTTATTTCCTCCTTATATAGGATTAGAGAACATTTACAGCACTATAGTCTATGGAAATGAGCATCTGCATACAGAATGTGTATCCTATGACTTAACGACCTCGCTAGCTCTGATTCTTTAACAGGCTAATCACCGATTCACAACAAATTTGCAAAGACGTATATATGGTCATGCAACAGATGTTGCAATTCGTCCTCTAAATGAAGAAAAAGCTGTACAGGCGGCTGCAGACCTTCTTGGCGAGCTCTTTGTATTCTCGGTAATGTTGATTTTTGCTATATTATTTCTTTATTTGAGATATAGGATAGGTGGTTGTGAGTGTATCTTATATATTGATGTTTATTAAATGTAACTCATTCACAGTGATCACATGAATGAGGAGGCTGCAACTTTCTGGATTTTTTGTCGTTTGTTAATGTGATATGTAGCATGAAATGTATGAATGGTATGCCTTTTATCAATCACAACTCGGCTGATCTGTTTTGGGTCAGTTATTTTATATAATAAATATAGATATAATTCTCTGTTTATTTTTTTGCCGCTATCTAGATGCTTGATGAGTTTTATCATAGGGAATGGGAGCACTTTACTCAGGCATCTTGAATTGGGGAATTTCTGATATAGCTTGATGGTGACCACTTCGTGTCACCCCTAACTTTCCTTTCCCCGCCACCTTTGATTTAGTTGAGATATAGCTGGGTTCTCGCCATTAGTGTGTGTGTAGCTCCATTAAGTGCCTTGCCGCCTTCTCCAAGTATCTGGATTCACAATGAACTCCTTTCTGTTCTTAATAGGTTGCAGGAGTTGCTGTAGTTTTTGAGGTTCAAAGAAGTTCCAAATCAGAAGCCAGAAAAGAGGAACTGCGACAGCAGGAGTTAGAGGTTTGTTTATATATTTTGTAGCCTTCTTGGGGTGTTATAAATTATGGCCGGGCTCTCATTCGAATATCATATAATCATGGGTTGAGGTCAATCTTATCGGATTTATCATCCTTTTTATTTAGTCTTAGTCTTTTCTGTAATCCGTCAGGTAATGAAGCAAAAAGATGAAGAACTAGCCAGAGAAGTTGAGCAGCTTAAACACAGAATGGCAGAGCTGGAGCAGCTCACCAAAGAACTGGGTCTCAGCGGTGTTTTCAAGTTTGGGCACTCAAAAAGGACTGATAATGAAACAAAAGATGCTTAATCCTCCTAAGATCTCAGTTACACAAAGTAAGTTTCTTACGCAGTTGGCAGTTTCAGTTTTCTATGGAATTTGACATTGTTATGTTTAACGGCAGTGTCAATAGAAACAACAAATCTAATATGCTTTCGCATTTTGCATCTAATTTTTTCTTCTCCCAATTTCACAGAGGGACTGAACGAAGCCAAAATATGAATCTGGAAGTTGACCAGTTGAAGCATGATGTGTATAGAACATACTGGGTTTCTAACAACTTGGAACAAGGACAGGCTGAGTTGTACATTTTCACAATGTCTATATACCAAGTCTAACTGTTACATTATAAACTCGAATAATGCTATTTTCTAATACGATCACACCATAACAACTTGGTCGAGTTGTAAAGCTCATCTCGATTAGCTTGTGATGAGCGCTAGAGAATCACATTTGCATCTTTTTGCAACAAAGCCTCAGCCACTCTAGCGGTAAAAAAGAAGCCCCCATTGTTTGATTGGAAGGCTTCTGTCCTTTCATCCGTTGAATATTTACTAGTAGTATTTCTGCATTAGCTTTACTTTTGACGAACGGGGCTGATTGCAACAAGTTAAAAAAAGCACTACGTATTTTTGGCTGTTTTTAAGCAGCAGAGTAGTATTTGACATATTAGCTTCTAAATTTTTTCAACAGAAACAAACTAAAAGTTGAAAATAGTTATAGACCAATTTTTTCTCTGCTTCTTGGTATTTTTATAATTATTTGTAAGTTGAATGCCTCATATTAAAGCATTTTTCATTTTTTTTTTTTTTCCAAAAACAACTACTTTTTTTTTCTCTCTGTTTTTCACTTCTTTTAACTGACCAATACTATTGCTTTTAGAGCACAATACGAACTTAAGAAGGCACAACGTGTGGGGAAACAATAATTTGTTGTGTACTTGTTTTACTGACGTAGCGAATAACAACGAGGCGATCACGTCCCGCTTAAAAGAAGGATGCAATTTCTGTTTCTTCACTTATTCAGTATAATAATGTTACAACGGGACCCGGGAACTACTTGCCATTTAAGCAAGCAATACAAATACAACAATTTCAATTACTCTTATAGTAAATACCAGAAGCATCTCGCCGATCAAATTTTTCAAACTTCGGACCAAGAATTTGCGGCAACCCAATCGAAAGCAATTGGACTCAGGAAAGCATCAGGTATGCCAAAAGAACTCACCAATGCAAGCGCATGTGGTCTGATTTCGCTGCACAGATTCGCAACTTCTTTCCTCACTCTCATAGCACACTCAGTTGTTAAGTAACCATAACGGAGAAAAGCAGGATCTTCGTCCATAGTAACCAGAACGTACATCGACCTCAAAAGAGACAATACATCCTGCATCACGTAAGAAATATTTTTAGTTCAGAGACAACCTTAAGGAAAACGAAACATAAAATTTTTATCATTGTACTTTATGCTTCTATTTTTTTAAATCTTATTCATTTTTCCTCTGACATCTCATCATCAAAATCCAGGGTCCCAAAACATCAGAAGACTAGTAAAGGAATGTGCA
Source organism: Petrea volubilis (assembly GCA_026212405.1). Taxonomy (NCBI): domain Eukaryota; kingdom Viridiplantae; phylum Streptophyta; class Magnoliopsida; order Lamiales; family Verbenaceae; genus Petrea; species Petrea volubilis. Next base: position 24,001 of record JAOWBU010000436.1, read on the forward strand.
GAAAATGATACAGAGATTGTTTAAAAGATTAGAACATCAAAATAAGTGATGATAGTTAATTCTTATTATATGTTAGACTTGGAAAATTCTTCGCCGAAATCAGTCACGTGGTAAGTGCAATTGCAATGTGGTACTGCCTCTCTCCCTACAGTATGCGCCAATAATATAGCAGGTGTAATTCACTCGCCACATGATCAACACTAGTGTGGTGGAACCTTGTCTGGACTAAAATCCCCTCATAGTTTCCATGCTTATATTTAAATTAAATAGTGAACGAATTGAAAATCCCATATATCACCATATAGAGATAATGAGATATATATATATATATATATACAAAAACACAGGTACCTTCATGGGGGCATCTGTTACGTTATTCTCAGCTTCGATAAATGTCCGCAGAATAGCACGATCAGAGAAGGCTCTGCCTAAATCTTCAGCAAGCTGGTAACTCTGCAGCAGAAAAATATAAGAGTTAAAAACAGAGAGCAAGTAATTTAAAAATACAACTCATATCAGTCAATGCAACATTTACCGCAATAAAAGCAGACTCTCTGCTTTCTCCCTGAGCTTGGTATCTGGAGACTTCGGCAGCAAAGCGGTTTAATAGATCTCTTTCTCTCAGGCAGAAGATATCATTCTGTCACACGTGAACAGTCAAAAATTCTCTAAGTACTTCCAAATAACTTCTTTTGAAATAGCAAAGAAACGAGAAGCTTTATCCAATACCTGAAATTGAGCACCCCGGATAGTAGAAGCTGTGAGCTGCGAAGGAATCGTAGGAGAAGGTTTATTCATGTGTTCAAGTCCCAATTCTTTGAACGGCTTGTTTCTCCTTTTTGCTGCTACATACTCTGCTAAAAGGGCCTTGCTAACCTGCATTGAGTAAAGGGTGAATTACACTGGCCTCTCTTGTAACTATGTAATTAGACAAACTTTCCCTCTTAGTTTTAAAATTACAAATACATCCTTTCAATCATCGAGTTTAGTCAAAAACTGA
>JAOWBU010000059.1:0-75000 GCA_026212405.1 Petrea volubilis
GAAATGCCAAAATCGGAAATTGAAAATGGTAGTACCTCATGCCACTTTCTTGTGTAACGCTTAGTGACATCATAAACTCCATCTCGAGCTAGAGCAATTACATAATTCAAATTCTTTTTCCAGCTTCAAAGGAAAATTAAATGTCCAAATTAATATGGCGACGATAACAGTTGTATGTATTAGTAAATAGAAAGATCTAAACTGCATGTTTCATAATCCAAGATCATGAAGATTTGATTTAAAGAAACAGCGGCCTATTAAGACATTTACCCTTTCTCATATAGTAGTGGATTGTCATATATTCCTTCACAAGGATCAAGATGCATCCATCTGGATATTATTTGCCCATAAATCTTTCTGAAGCTTGAATAGCATGGACATGGATTACAATTTACGAATCGAAGCAGCAGCAATGATACAAGTGTTACCTTCCCAAATACGGTGAGAAGCACTCTGTCCAAACGTGGTCTGTGAAGTCCAAGATCTAGAAACAACAGAAAAACTTATATGTAATCATTGAAGCAATCTCATGTGGCATTTGTTGCCTAGTAAATTAAAAAGAACTTCTTGATGTACAAATATTTCCTTAGAGAAAAAGTGAAAATTACATGAACCTCCCTTGAGGTTTGTCCAATATACAGTCACCTCCCCTATAGTGTGTCCAAAAACATTTACTTCCCTGGGATTGCAATTTTCTTTACCAAAAAATATTTACGCATATAAAAATGCAGACCCATTACTAAGAACTCAATGGATACACTATAGATTTCTTATCCAAGAGACTACAAGGTTTCCCTAGAAAGGAAACTTACCAACCGAGATTCAAAGCCAAAAGCTCGACAGTATAGTGTGAAGCAATTAGCCCATTCTCCACAGCGTCCTTTTCTTGTTTCCACAAGCTGAACAGGAAAATCTTTTAACAAATTAAAGATACAATACCTTCTCAGCTTCATGATATGTCATACCTTCAATGGATCATTGTATCTTGGGAAGCGGGTTACATTTGAGCAAGACTTGCAGCTGCAGATGTTCAGAAGGATGTCAAGATAAGTGTAGTTCTCAGAAATACTTGTTTCCTTGTGAAGAGAGACAGCATTCTTAAAATAGAACAATGATAACAGATTCATTTTAACAGAGAGCATTGCTCGAACACATTAGAGTCAGTGACTCTGTATGATCAAATTCTTCCAGTTACAGCTAGAGCATTTAAGAAACACCTCTGTAGTGGAGACCTATGATTTTAACATTAGTCAGATTTATTATCTCTGCTTTCACAGTGGATGAAGGACAACAGAAACTGTCCCATAACCATGAGCTGCATCTGGTATCAGAGCATTTAGGGATGAGTGAACAAGGTTTCACAGGCCTAGATCCAGGTGAAACGAAAGCTGCTATCTTTAGTTCTCCCACCCGCAAGTCTGGGAGCTTTGTCCGGAAACAGCAAATGATGTCTTTCCAATTCAATGTTCTGACCATGGTTTTCATTGCTTCATGAAGTACTCTTGGGCCACCATGGAACCTTCTTCCCTGAGCATATTTAACCGAACGCTCCATTTACTTGAATAAAGCTTTTGAGTTCCATGGGTTGGCAAAAATTAATAATCTTGGTAACCATCATTGTTATGCACTACATCTGAGAAAGCACTCACTTGATCAAAAATCAGAGCCTGGATATCTTAACAAACACATTAGGTTGGCACAAAATCATCTTGATTAGTAAAGGTTACAAATAACTGGTATCAGCTAATATTCACATATATTTTCTGTCACTTCCATGCATTAACGGAGCTCCATTCTACTTAAGTGATTATAACAAGAAGGAATAAAGAAGAGCCACCAGGAGCAGGGAGTTATCAAGTACCAGAACAATTTATGACAGTTGATATAAGATACAACAACTGAAAAGTTTTGCACTGAGAGATGCCATCATACCGGTAAAGTTCAACTCTAGATGCTCGATAAAGTGATTCTGAATGGTTTGGAGCTCCCATGCCCTGACTGATTGTCTCACTATTGCAACTATCACAAGGAGGTGCATGTACCCACCTGGGGTCATCAACATTGAATGTTCACAGACTTTGTCTGTCAGTTGCTGAAGTTAAGATATCACTAGAAGTTCATGAATGATAAGAAAAAAGAGGTAGACGAATGAAAAAAGGAAAAGAACCCAGCACAATTTGCAAATTTCTATTGCTATTTTTGGCCTTGATCAAAAGATGATGATGTTTTGAACAAATATGTAAATAAACAACCTCTTCTTTAAGTACCATCAGGAGAGGCAAAAGCTCACACATTAATATTAAAGTATGCACAGAGCCATGCAAAAATTTCTCAGATAATTACAATTAATCCTCTAACCAAACCCAATTTCCAAGGTAGCCAAGTGGAATGTAGAGGTCACGTTTACTTTCCTTCTTGATCCTTTTGTTTTCAGGATTTCATTGCATGTTAATTATCTCAAACAAAAATAGAAATTTAACAACAAAATCAAATGATCAATGTCATCTTTCACAATTGGAGCATTTTCAAACAGCAGTCAAATTGCTGAGTAGCCCTACCCAGCGTACAATAGATCATATGCTGTTTTTAGATATGTTAATTGCTAATTGTTCCCCTTATATAAATAGGATCTGAGGCAAAAGATGAGTTAATGAAAGCAAAATTGTTCCATTACAACACATTGGAAGTAGAAAAACAGTAAAGAATGCTCATAAGAACAGTGGATTTAGACCTGAATGATTGCTTAAACCAGAAAAGCAACTGCAGCAAGAATGCATGATCAAGTTCGTCTTTTGCTGGTTTGAAGTTTCCCTCCTAAATTGAAACACTTAAATATGAGAAATGCCACAAGTGTCAAAATAGTAATAGAAACAGTAGGATGGAGAATAACTGTAACTTGAAGCCAATGGAAAGAAAAAGACATACACATCCCTCAATAACCATGTAGTAGACATTAGTATTTCGGAGTAATTCGTATATTTTTTGCAAAACCATTCTTCACATACCAACACAATATTTTCATAATAACCTACCATGTTAAATATGGATGTGAATCAGCCCAAATTAGACACACACACGCACAAATCCAACGGTAACATTGTGTTCATCTAGGAATACAATATGTATAAGAACAGAGTTTGTTACCTAAGCTTCATTCTTTATACCCAATGGGCAACTCTCCTAACTATGTCCAGATTAACAGAAATGAAAAAAGAAGAAAAAGAAAATGTACAAGAAAATATTTCCTTCATCGCCTTGCCAATTCTCCAACATCGAGCTAGCATCCTCAAACAATCAGTGCCACATCACAACAATTTTCATTTTTTTTATATCAAAGTAAATGCAACTGGTAAGCCCATTCCACTTTGTACATCGAAAAAGAACATGACCAGAGCCCCTTTCACAATGAGTTCATCCAATTTTCAGCTTCTTACTCATTATGCTCGTTATATAACCGCTGTACCAAAGGAGGGAAGAAAAAATCATCTCATTTTAGATGTCCCATCAATATGAGAGATATATGTGGAATCAGGTCCTCGCAACTATCAGATTCGTGCACCACAGCAAAAGTAAGATAGCATCATCATTGTTTGCACTGCAATAAGCATTATGAAATGGATCTGTCCTCAGGGTGAACATCCATATGGTCCAATCCTCATCTCACGTTCTCTCTGAAAATTCCAATCCAGATCAGTCCTCCCAATCATCCATTTCAGAAACTTTCCTACCCTTCATACATTAACTTTACTCGCAGATCTATTCAGCCAACACTCACCGAGAGGGCACACTTCTAAATGGTAATGGTAGAATTCAACAATTTACCATATGAGACTTAAATCAATCTCAATACTTCTTTAGAGGAATTTCTCCTGAGTTAACATATATATTTTTTATCTAAAGAAGTCGATCGAGGAAATAATAACACGAAGTACTTTGCCAGGCTGGAAATAATATTTATATTTGCAGAGATATATTATCCTTTCTTCTCAAGTTTTAGTAGGTTAGCATATCCCTTAAGATTTAGCAGAAGCTGCCCTAAGTAGCCCCAGCTTCCCTACCACAAATATAAGCAGTGGCCAACTTGCAAGAACCTCTTGAATCCTCCAGCTTATTCTAGTTATAAAGAAGAACTGTAACTCCCAAGGTGACATAGCAATAATAACCTGCTCCTTCATTATTTTGAGCAATGCCACATCATTGAGTGGCAAACTCGAAATGGTTCAGGTTCTCCGTAATCCTTAGAATCTATCTTCCAACGTGCTAAATATGGCTGCAGTTAGATCAATGTGGTTAGATTAGGAATCCTGCATCTTTCAGTGCAAATGATGACATCCTGGTTTCTTTTGTTATTAAATGTTTTTATTCATATTTGTTGGGTGAAGTTGCAAAACTATGAGGTGATTTAGTTATATCATTGTATGCACCATGGTTGAAGGCATCTATTTATTTATCTATTTTTTTACGCTCTAAATGATTTTCTGCAAGAGTCTTCTTTCTCTACTTACAATTTTTTCCCCCAATTAAAATGTTTTTCTTTTAATTTAACTAATCCACTTTGCAATGATAATACATACTTAAATTAACCATTGTACTAAAATCTGCAGGTATGCTTACAGGAATTCGTAATTTGTCTATCTAAAATTGAATGCTCGTACGACCTCTAGGAAAAGTCCACAAACAATAACTCATTTCCCCAAGTATGCTTTAATAAATAACTAGTGTAACACCGGTAATTCTCCAATGTGAATGTTAAGGACATAACTGTACAGGTACCCGAAAGTTTCAATTTTTCAACCCTCATCTATAACTCTGTGCCAATTCAAAATGGTATATTCAATATGGGACTAGGAACATATAGAATTCAAAGATTTGTTGAGATTTCAAACTTATGGGAGTCTAGATTTGGATGACATTTAATCTTGATCTCACCCATAGTATGAGAAAAGGCTAATCAAGCAAACTGAAGTGATTTGATAAAGATATTGGTATTTTTATAGGTAATTTTCAGAGTCCAATAAAACCTTGCATTCTTTTTTAAGGATTGACTCTTTAATGTACCACAAACTCAGTCATAGGATGAAATGAATGTTGAATTACACCTAGTATCTAACAAGCATTTATTCACGGTAAGCAAAGAAATCCAATGTCTTTTTGGTTTGGGTAGTAAGAGTTGATGAATGAACATGGAATTAACAGAACTTAACTAAAACATTTTCTATAGTCCAAGAGGTAAAGAAGCACAAGCTCTTCCTATTCTAGATACTAAGAGTAAGAAATCAGAGGATTGGGTCGCTTGCAAAATTAATTTTTTCAAATAAGGTACAGATCTGGAGGTCTAAGATAAGAGCCCTTACCCTAGCTAGTGCAACCATTGCTTTTTCCTCAAGCTTGTCCACCAGTACTGTCTTTCGAGCCATCTCCTGTCGATGTGGATCTTCATACTGTGCCAACACCAATTCATACCAACAAAAAATTTGCACTTCATTTTCCCCAAGAACAAGAAGAAAAAAATAAGACATTTATCAACTATCTCACATCCCAAATGAGCAAGCAAGTCATAGAAGTGCTTTAAGTTCTAATCCCACTTAACATGGTGAATTAAAACCACTGCTCCTGAGATATGCAAATAAAGAAGATCCAAACAGCTATTAATTTTCTGTGCTGTGATTCGTCCTTGTATGAGCACTTATTAGGCAAGAATATTTTAACTCTCCCAAAATGAAGCAACACATAAGAAAAATGAAACAGCAATTACCAGTAAAACCTGATCAACATAAGGCCGAATCCTCTGCTCAACTTGCTCCCTATTTTCACTTGTTACAAACTGTTGCATCATTAATGCTTCTTCTTCCGCCTAGGCAAAAGCCATAGTAATCTTTTATCAATTTTCCAGCAGAATAAACAGAAACAAATCTTTAAAATTTATCTGGAACGCAGAATAAAAGTTCCAATTTGAGAAACGAAAATCAGAGAAAGTGTTCCCTTCTGACTTCCTCCCCTTGAAAGTACAATAACAAAAGTGATGTCGAGACTCAAATCTTTGTCCCAAAATCCAGTTGAATACATGTTTGCTTTCTGTTTTATACTTCATGTGCAACACGAAGATATAACTCACAGTCAGTATAATCTTCAAAATAAATTGGTTTGAGGTTAAAACTTCAATTGACCCTAGCAAATGACAAAACAAAGACAATAACCCATCAACGAGACCAAAAAAAATGAAAAAAAATTAAAAGAAACTTTTGCCACTCAATCCATTGTTATATTTTAACCAAAACAAAATGGATTCTCCAACTACTTAGCGCTTCGCATAAAATAAGAAATATTGAAAAAGAAAAATAAACCATTTCAAAAGTCCAGGCCTGGGGATCTTTTACTAAGAAGATTATCTGCCAATATCAAAATAAAAATAGTACGATTTTCTATGCACTTGCAAAAGCCTCCTATGCTACAGCATTTCAAACTCTTAACCCAGTCAAGACTATCCTGAATAAATTTTTAGCTAGTTATCACTTCATCATAAATACGAGAATATTAGGATATCAAGAATGAGCAAAAACATCGAAAAGAGCAACTGAAAATTTATTAGACAAAACCTGTAGTATTCGAGCCAATTCCTCATCGGATGTAATGAAATCCGTGCCAGATTTTTCTGTTTCTTTGGGCTTCTCGTCCTCATCAATTGTCACCAACCGCAACTTATCAGAAATTGATTCGAGATCAGAATCATCTGATACCGTGCGACCATCGTTGCCTCCCAATATCTACAAGTCATGATTCCACCACTAAATTCAACACACACACATATCCCATACCACCCCCCACCCCCCCCAAACACACACAGACACGCGTATTAGCATATGAACCATTTAAGTACGCTTGCAAATAATTTTCCATAATGGTAATTGCCATTGAAATGACAACATTGCACGACACACACAAACTTGTTCGTTGATCAAGCAGAATCAGCATATTAACACTTCGAGATCACCAGGTAAAAGCACAAAGTACATAAAAAGATAAATTTTCATTCCTCGATCCACCAGAATTGACACACAATAACACCGAACATGCCAAAATTGAACAGGTGAAAAAAAAATTAAGGAAAAAAAAAAGAAATACCTTCTGTTGATCCGGAGGGATTGATGTCAGTGAGAAGAGCTGGAATTTGAGCACCTGAAACGCATTGAGACAAAAAAAAAAAAAAAAAGCCGGAGCAAAATGGTCTGAGAATTACGAATTTACAGATGAGAGAGAAAATAGAAGAAGCGCAGGGTGATGAGAACTTCGAAGCCATCGTCGGTGTCGTAGTCGAGGTCGAAGGCAGAGGTCCCGTGTTGAACAGCGAATTTACGAGCCACCATTTTCGCCGATTCTTTTCTTGTCTGATGGTTTGCTATTTGTCCGCCAGAAGAAGCAAATATACGGCGTTGTGACGAAGACTTTCAGGCAACCGTCAACGCATAAGAAAATTTTAATTTTCTTTCCTCACATTTATAACTATTTCGATTTTGATCCCTCATATTATACACTATTATATTTGATCCCTCACATTATATTTTTTTTTTTATCCAATATCATCCTTTTATTAAATTTTTTATTAAAAACTAACAAATTAGTTACATTTTATTCCCCCCCCCCCCACCCCCAAATCCGTTAACTTTTGACAAAAAATTTAATGAAAGGATAACCTTAAATAAACAAACTTAACGTGAGGAACCAAATTTGATAGTGTATAAACATAAGGGATCAAAATAAATATAAATATAAGGGACAAAAATTAAAGTTTTCTCCCAACGAATCTAACATTGCTTAAAATACAATTCGACCCCTCTGAAATGGGATCATGTTAAAAGAAACTGCCAAAACAAAATAACATCCAAAACCCTCGCCTTTGGGTGATTGCTTGGCAATTGCAAACTCATTTTACAAATATTAATTACTATAGTTGATGCGACATGTCTTTTTTAAAAGATATTTTTAGGCTTTAATATGTGTTGAAAATTATTATCTTGATACTTGTTTAGTTATAAATAAATTCATGAAGATATATTTTAGAATATCTTTTACGGCAGTTTAAGAAAAACACCCTACTTCATCTTTCAAGTTGGAGTTCATTATGGGGCAAATTATAATTTAAGGATACTGACTTGGTTTACTTGTTCATTTAGAATAAATAAAATTTAGGGTGAAAAATATGGTATAAAAAATTTCAAAAAATTTGTAATTGATGAACTATAGTTGCAGGAGCATCAATTTTGGCTAGTAATTAACATGTGGCACGCATGTTACCGTCGAAACATGCGTACGCGTATTTGTTTTATAACGTGTAAGATGATGCAGTCTATGACATGGATTAAGTAGAAAATATCCTAATCATACAATTTAAATATAGATATAATATATAATAAATTAGAAACAAATATAATTTTTATAAATATATATATACATATAAAGTACATAATAAAAAGTATAATATGTAAATATAAAAATGTAACATCTCAAATAAAACATTGTATAAATTATAAAAAAACAAATTGCATATTAGGCAAAATAAACTGTAAATTTTAAAAATATATTGCATAAAAAATTGATATGTATAACAATATATATAGAATATAATATATAAATCACTAAAAAGAACAAAAAAAAGGAAAGAAAATGAAGATTTCCTTGTCATCTTCTTCGATGAATCCACTGCACCCTAACCCCCAACATGTAACGACCCAGACCTTTAACTAATTTATTAAAATATTGCCAAATAAAACATGAAATTATACTTATTTTATTGAAAATATATCAGAGTAGTGCGCATAACCCATAATAATACAAAAATTTATAACATTACGGTCTCTCCAAAATACAAAATATCAAGTTTAATTCTGACTAGTTAAAGGCGCTGAACCGTTCCTAGCTATTGTCCTTAGTAATTCTCACCTCCTTTTCGGCTAAAATTATCATAGGGAGAAATGGTCAACATACACGTTGAGTAGGAATTTTCACTTAATAACATAAGGTGCTCGTATGTATAATATGTGCACATAGTCATAATATCTCACATAATATTACCTTTTGAGTCACTTATTAATGACTCCCTTATGTCTCTCACAGTACAAGATTCCAACCGTTCACATCATTAATCCCCATATTCCATCCGTCCACATCAATTCCATCCGTTCACATCGGTGGCTATATCTCGAGATTATGTCAATTCCCTACAACAAATACATGGAACACTCCGTCCATGCAAAAATAGAATTAGGACATGGATGGCGAGAACTATTTTAAGACCGGCAAGCCCATTGCCGCCCGGCCGAGCTCTAGCCCCATCCATTCTGAAGCACTATACGGGCCAGACATGCACAAATAAAGTTTTTCATATATTTTCACATTATTTCACATAAGGAACATACTTCCATACTTATAACTTTAAATATAGAAGCATACTAAAAGCATATTTTGGAATAATACACATACATGCTTTCATATTAATTCTATGAACATAAAATATAAATATAACTAGAAACATACTTTCTAATAACTTGTAGTAACATAATGAAGCATAATATCATGATAGTAAAAAGATAAACTAGCACTAGAAATTAACTTATGTAATTAAACAAAATTCCTACCTTAACTCACTTCTTGATCGATATATATGTAGATGTGAATGTGAATGTGTATATGTATGAATATGTATATAGTGGTGAGAGTGTTGAAAGAGAGCGATATATATATATATATATAATATGTATGTAACGTGTGTGTGTGTATTGGGAATGTGTGTGTGTGTATTTGAAGAGTGTGAGTATATTGTGAATGTGCGAGTGTGTGCCGTGAATGTGTGTGTGTGTTGGGAATGTGGGGGTGTGTGCATTGTGAATGTGTGTGTGTTGTGAAAGTGTACTATATATATATATATGTATCTACCGTGTGTGTGTGTAGGGAGTAGTGAAGTGTGTGTTTGTGTTGTGTGTGTGTGTGTGTGTATGAAAATGGGATGTTCAAGCCTTATTTATAGATGTTGGGTAAGACACATTATTAAAAAATTAATTATGTCAATTTTTCATAATTAGATTCATCTTACTCATCAATATTTAATAAATGCATACATGCTTAGTAATAGGCCTAAATGTTATTAAGTGTGCTCTAATATTGATGAATGGAAGTCTAGGTTAATGTAAATAATACAAGTGTATAAATTTCTAGAAGAGTTATAACAAGTGTAAAAATTCATTTCATGCTAGAATTATCAAGAGTAAATATTAGAATTATCAAAAATAAATTAGACATATCATTATATATATACGTAAGTTTTTGGATATAGATATATATACCTATATATTATATAGTTTTTCTATATATTTGGAACATACATATATTTATATAATACATTAGAGATGACCTTAGATCAATATCTATATATATTTTTGGAATAGAATATAGATATGTGTATACATAGGCATAGTTTATTGTTTTATGTTGTGATAAAATTAAGATATATACATACATGTGTTTCTCGAAACATATAGATATATAATTTTCGAATATATATAATATACTAAAAATTATTTTTAACAATTAATATATTAGTATAGTAACAATTATAAATTCAAAGTATAGATATGAAAATACATAATATATTAGAGAATATTATACATTATTCATAATAAAATCATATATTTGAGATAGAATCACATAATTCACATAAAATAATAATCACATAAAACACTAGATAATTTAATCAGATAATTAACTTTTAAAATACCAAGAAACACCGAGTCATTACGCAACAACACCTCCTTCGCTGCTTGCCCCCACCATAAACGTAGGCACCTTCTTCTTCAAACACTCCAACCCAACCCAACCCAACCCAATCCAACAACCTCTTTCATAACCTGATGGTTCTTAGATCTCATGCTATAGCTTCGAATCCGACAAGAGAGTAAGGGTTGCTGGTTGGGTCTTTGATTTGTAAGAAATGAACACACATGAATCTAGCTGGAAGCATTCCCGGCGAAGACCATTCAACGATCAAGTCAGTAAAGATCGAGTAGACAGAGGGAATGCGTAGAATGTAAAATAGGTATGGAATCATAGAATGACATACCATATTAACAGCGGAGACCGCCTATTTATAGTCAGTTGGAGGGGACATAATTAGGGCTGAGGTGTCCTTTATCAGGCATACCGTACAAGAAATATTTCTTTGACACATGGTAGTGGAAAATTTAGGTGAAATGGCATGTTAGAGACCATTACCCTAGGGGACAACTCCGAGAAGATGAACCTGAGATAATCCGTGGAGGAACTAGAAAGTCTTCCTCGAGGAGGAATCATCGGAGGTAACCCTGGGGAAGGTATTATAATCGGCGGGTATTGGACTACTGTGTTCGAGTAGGCAGGTTTCTCCTCGAATCAAAGCCTGACGTGTGACACACGACGCATGTTAGATAAGGCCACAGCTGAGGCTGCTTGCCAGATCGCTGTGACGGATTAGACAGCATCACAATATACAACTGATACATGGTGGGTGAGATATTCCCACATCATTAGCCCCCTTGGGTTCTGGGTGCTAGAATCAAAAAGATCAAGGAGACTAGGAAGCCACATAAATTTGGAGTCTCGAGCAGAATTAGGCGATAAATTCAAAATTTGACAATTGAATTTTGAAAATTTGACGGTTAGTAATCATTACAGGGGACGTTTGGAGTTCCCGAGGACTTCCTCCTCAAGGCTTATAAATAAGGGTCCTCCCTTGTGCCCAGAGCATGTCATTTTCTACCCGATCTGAGAACTTAGTCCGAGCAAAATGAGAGAGCACTGAGCACACAAAAAAACTACGAGCAACCACCTTCCAAACTTTTCAAGTTGCCACTTTCCCTTAGGTACTCTTCTTTAACTCCCTTTAGTGCCTTCATTGTTCTTTCTCCTAGTCTTTCTTTCTTCTTCTTTTTACACCTTAGAAAGCATGAGTGATTCAGATAGTCAAAATTGATACGAAGAGGGCCTCCTTTTTGGTGAGGGTGATACCGACTCTTCAAGTGAGTACAATAGCTTCTCCTCGAGTAGCGAGGCAATGGCAAGCTCCAGGCCAGGTAGAGAGGCTTTGGACAAGAATCCTGAAGAGCCAACTACAAGGCGGCTGACGGGGGCGAAAAAAAGCCCCCTAGCATTCGAAGGACTCCGACAACGCTTGTCGGCTGATTTAGGGGTGGAGCTCCTCCCGATGGGGTCCAATGAAAGAGTATCCATCTCGGGTTGGGAGTTTTCAGTTGAAGACAAACCCTCAGCGAATATAGAAGCTTCCGAGCAAGAGCCCACCGCAATGTGTCATCGTCGAAGGAGGATCGTTCAAGGGGGACAAACCACTATGAGCTGGGGAAACATTATTTTGAACATCTCTGAGCGGGATATTGAGAAGGTCAACAAGCACTATATTAAGGACCCATATTCGATCAGGTAGCCACAACTTGAAGATTTGATCACAAACCTTCCAGCAGGTTGCTTGCCTGTACATTACACCCATATCAAGAACAGACTTCACTTCCCTATCCCGCATGTCATTTAGACAGTCCTAAACTAGCTGAGCATAAGCCCCACCCAGTTAAACCCAAACTTGTACACCTTGACATGCGCCTTTGTCATCTTTGCTCGATGCCCAAATCATCAATCTTCTTTGGGCAATCTTTCTGACCTTTTCCACGTCAACCTTTCTACTCAGTCTTCCCCCAATGATGAGTTAAATTGCTTTTATTTGAATGCAAAGAACTGGAAGAAAACCATGGAGACTCCGTCTTCATTGTACAGAGCAGATTGGAAGCAGAAGTGGTTTTATGTCCACCTCGAGGAGGAGTGGTCACTGAGGCGTATCCACTTCGATGTAAAGAAACTATCCTTGGGCGGCTTTGGCCATGCTTCGTGGATGAAGGAATGGGTGCTCGGGCACAAGAATCAAGGGATTTTGTGCCCAATTTTCCTAACTCAAGAGAGATTTTTGGTCCAAGTAGGGTTGTCTCTGGCTAGGCTCGATGCGGACCAAATTACTTTTTGTATTCTAACATATGTTTCTAATCAAATTAATTCATGATTACTTTGTAATTGACTTTATGCTTCATGATTCTGATTGGAATGCTTTTGTATTGCAGATTCTAAGATACTCGATTTATCTTATACAACTCTGATCAAAAAGGTTTTTGGCGCTAGTAGACGCCCTTCTCCTCCCCCCAAGGATATGAGGTTGCAACCCGCCACCTCTTCGGAAGGCACCCCAGCCTCATCAGGGAGGAATCAAAGGGGGAATGTCACTGGCACTCCCCCGGCCTCTTGGAGCGCCCCTACCACTGTGGCCCAAGCCAAGCCCATTGAGATTAAGGAGTTACCTTGACATGCTAAAAATACAAAGCTCCTACGTCCTCAGCCTTGAAGAAGCCAACCGGCCCACAAGTTGGAACTTTGCATGAGTAACCCTCCTCGAAAGACAAGGCCAAGAGTGATGCTGATGGTTCGGGCTATACCTCTAAGGATGCACAGGTTTTAAAGTACAAGTCGGTGCCCAAGCCCCACGTTGGGGAAAAGTATGGGGACCTATTGGAGAGTCGGGTCTGGTTAGGAAAAGAGTCCAACCTCACTCTCCACGGATATCGGTTGCAAGTCTTCAAGGGCGACGAGGAGAATATCATTGGATTTGATGATAAGGACCTTCAAAGGAGGGTAGCCGACGACTTCAATTGACTCCTACAGATGGTTTTCAATGGCTTCCAGAAAGTGGACATTAGCCAGAGTAGATGTGAAAAGGCCGAGCTAGAAGCTCGGGAAAGTGAGGTAGCCACTGAGCTTGAGGAGGAGCGGCTGAAGAACCAAGTGGACCAGAAAGAGATTGAGGCAGCCCTAACTGAGCTCAACAAAATAAAAAAGAAAAAGGCTAAGGTTGAGCTTGATGCCAAGACCAAAGAGTCCGTGCTAGAAGTTGAGATCGAGAAGCTGAAGCATTTTGTACTCAAGGAGAGTGTGCAGGCCAAACGTGAGGACCAAGCGGAGGCGAAGGCTGAGTTCGAGAAACAAATCTCTGATATCGATAAGAAGGCTATCAGACGGTTTGTCCAGGTACCGATGTTCGAATATGCCACCCTTTTTTGAGGAGTGAATGATATTCAAGCTGGCTTTGATAAGGCCTTCAACTAGCTCAAAGTGCAAGGAGTTATTCCGGCGAATTTCCCAAGGAGGGGCTATGGGATCAAGCTCATCAAAAAGTGCTGACAAACAATTTAACCACAAATTCATCTTCGATCATGTGTATATACATGGCGTGTTTAAACTGAATCAGATGCTCCTTGGGGTCAGATTCCCTATCTTATCTAAATTTGATAGTAAAGGCCATCCGTGTCATCGCCCACAAAGGGGCGCTGAGCAGATTCGTGCCCAGATCGATTAGAGAGTTCATCAAGCCTTCTATTGAGATCGTTCATGCGGTGGGAGAGCTTCTGGGCCTCTTCTTATGGCTTATTTCCATGCTGGAGTTCTTCTATCCTTCGTTGTATCTTTATCACCTAATGGTAGATCTCGTCAAGATGTTCGGGCCTTAGGTCAGGGGCCAAGGATGCAGCAACTGAGGATTTTGCGATCTCCTCCATAACGTGGGGATGAGCTTAGTGTGCTCTCCTCGGTTTGTGGGGTGGAGAAGGAGGTAGGCCTTAGTTCTGCGGTTCATCCCACTCGACGTCACCATGGTGATCGCCGTGCTAGAGGGGGCTACAATCACTTCCGCGTCGGAGCTAATTTTTGGCTAACAAGGTAGGGAGTGGGGCATCCTGCCCCCAGATCTCACGGAGCAGCGTAGCAAGCTGCTCTAGTGGCATAACCATCAAATTCTCTCCAGAAGGGGCAGTAGAGATGTTTTCACCGATGTTGGTGGGAGGTTGGAACAAAGGAGGAGCATTGACGTGCTCTTCATTTCTGAAGAGATTCTCTGAGTGGGGGTTTTGAGGACCCCCAAGTTCCATGATGGTTCATCGAGTGTTCACCATTGTCTTACTTAGCAAATCAAGTGGCCCTTCTTCTTGTGCTAAAATAATGGAGTGGATCTCGTGTTGGAGCTTCAAATCCAACGAGAGAGCAAGGGTTGCTGGTTGGGTCCTTAATCTGCAAGGAATGAACACACGTGAATGTAGCCGAGAGTGTTCCTAGTGAAGACCCTCCGACAATCAAGTTAGTAAAGATTGAGCATGTAGAATGTAAAATAGGTATGGAATTAGAGAGTGTTGTACCATGTGAACAGTGGAGACCTTCTATTTATGGTAGTCGGTTGGAGGGGACAAAATTAGGGCTGTGGTGTCCTTTTTTTGGCATTCTGTACAGGGAATATTCCTCTGACACATGGTAGTGGATACTTCGGGTGACTCTGCCTATCAAAGACCGTTACTCTAAGGAGTAGAAAGTCTTTCTCGAGGAGGAATCATCGAAGGTAATCCCGAGGAGGGTGTTATAATCAACAGGTGCCGGACTCTTGTGTTAGAGTAGGAAGGTCTCTCATCGAATTAGAAGTTGACGTGTGACACGTGGCATGTGTCAGATAAGACCACTAGCTAGAGTTAGTTGCTAGATGGTTAGGACAGATTGGTCCACGTCGCGACATAAAATGGATATGTGGCTGGTGAGATATTCTCACATCATAACCCAAACTCCCCAAAAATAGCCCCACCCCCTTGCCCTTCATGCTACTCCACTATAGCTCACTAGAGTTGCCACAAATTCCAAATAGCTGTAGCTCCTCCAACGCACGTTACAATTTTCAGATCTGTGTAAGTGAGTTTTGTAGATGAAAATATTGAGTTTTCTCAGGCAAAAAGATGGTTTTCACAATAGGTTGGGGAGAAAGAAGAATTAGACTTTTCAGGCAAGCTCTAATAGCAGTCGAAAGTGGGAAGATCTAAAAGAGCTCAACGAGGTGAGCCGGTACCAATTTTCGATAATGGATTGCCGACAATAAAAAGATCGACAATAAAGAAGGGGTTGGGAAGATTGTTCTGATCAGAACTCAAATGAACTCAGATGGTGTTGACTCTTAGAGCATCCGATAGTTTGGAGGACAAACAATCTCAGGGATGCGTTTGAATAGGTATTCCAGCGTTGGTCAGTTGCCGATGGCGGCGACACTGACAGAATGGCGAATATTGAGTTAGGGGATGAGTTTCTTCCTTTTACGTGAAGAGGTGAAGGATCTTGAGTTTTTTTTTTTTTTTGAGAGGGGCTCTGAGGGTTGAATTTCTTTTTTCTTCAAGTATTTCTTATATATATTTATGTATATAAATATAGTTTATTATTTGTAGATATAGTATTATTATAATTTAAAGACATTTAAATTTTTTTCTATTTCAATTTTCAATGTAAACATATTTTGCATAAATATATCCATGTATATGTATATATATTAAATTTTTAAAAGATATTTCTTTTATTATTACTAAGTATAAATTTGTATATATTAATATGAAATTCCACCTTTTCATATTAATGAAGTAATATTCAAACAAATTAATTGAGTTTAATTAATTAAGGATGATGATTAGGATAACCAATTGACAATTTAGCTGCCATGTGGAGGTTATGTGGCATTTTCTGGCAAAATTACGATTTTCAGGACAATTTATCCTGTAATTGCAAACTTTTCAGAACTTCCTATACAATACTTGCCACCCCAAATTTTGTCTATCCCAAATGTGCAAATGAGCAAAGTTAGTGTCCTAATATTACAAAATTTTCATTTATTCTCCATGACAAAAATTTTATTTAAACTCCCCATTAGTAATTTCATGTTACAGATAACTCTGCCATGACCCTGAAACCCTTAAAAGAAAAACAAAAAGAATATCAATCAACGTCCATCTCATTTTCCACTTATTCTTTTCTTTTTTCTTTTGCTGTGTTTCTTCACCATTGTTAATCGAGATCCCACCATTCTTCATCAATTGGGTTAAACTATCCATCTGGCCTTTCTTCTTCTACTGCCACGATTCATCTTCCTCTATGTTTGCAATTGATTTTCCCTTTATTTGCATTATTTTCATGGAGTTTTGAGGAATTATTCATCTTCATCTTCTGCAATTTAGATATGTTTCTCTACAATTTACCCATCATCTCCAGAATCCATCTCTTTTATCTTCTTCAATTGCATTGGTTTTTTTTATTATTATTATTTTTAGAATATGTTACTTTATGGATTAGATATCTCATTTGTTCTCCAGCATCCATATCTTCATCAACAAGAAATGGGTTTCGAGTAACAAATGAAATATCTCGAGTGTTGACACAAATTAAGTCCTAAATGCAACACCTGTAGTGTGAAATGTGTAATTCACTATGTGGAGGATAAAAGGAAGTCATTTGTAGACCGATCATACTACCGTTTTACCAATTGGATTCTTTGGGCTCAAATAGCAATTTGGCAACCAACTTGATATTTCGGCCACTTTTCCAGTCACTAATGACCAAAATATATTATCTCAAATAAAGATTGGTGAGATAGATCTCGATAAGGTGGTCTCAAGAGTTTCAAGTGTAAGTATTTGAGCAAAATCTATTTCCACCTAAGGCTTTAGTAAATATATTATCAATTTGTTCTGAAGATGGAGTAAATGGAGTACTAACTATGTGACTCATCACGGTATAACAAATGAACTGACAGTCAAGCACAATATGTTTCGTCCTCTAATGAGAAACTGGGTTACTTACAATATGCATGGCAACCCGGTCGTCACAATGCATAGGTACATGCTTGTTGTAAACGAACCCCCAATTCTCCTATCAAGTTCTTAAGCCACAACATATCACTGGCGGTATGTGCCATAACTCGATATTCAACTTCTGCAATGGATCTAGCCACTGTTTGCTTCTTACTATGCTAAGTCACCAGATTTTCCCAATATACATACAATAGCTAGAAGTGGACCTCCTATCTCTCTTAGACCTAGCATAATTTGCATCAGAATAAGCTTTAATTTTCAAAGGTCCATACTTCTTGGAAAGTAGCCATTTACCGGGAAAGGATTTTATCTATTTTAGAATCATCATTATAGCTTCAAAGTGAATAGGCTAGGGTTTTTCCATAAATTGGCTAACTACTCCAACTTCAAAAAATATGTCCAGTCTAATCAAAGTCAAATAAATCATTTTTCTCACTAGCCGCCTATACTTTGCTTTGTCCTCGAAATAGGTACCATCATCATTCTAAAAGTCCAGATTCGAGTTTATAGGAGTATCAATTGGCTTGGTTCTAAGTAACCCAATCTCCTGTAGTAGGTCAATATGATACTTCTTCTATGACAACAATACGCTATGCTTGCTATGAGCAATTTCAATGCCTAGAAAATATCGAGTAGGTCTCATGTCTTTAGTAACGAATTGTTGCTTTAAGTACTCTTTAGTAGCTTCTACACCTTCAACATCATTGCTGAAAGATCAGAATATATTCAACATACACAATTAGGACAACAATGCCTGATTGCCTGCATTTCAAAATGACAGAATGATTAACCTGACGTCTATGAAGCCCAAAATAACTGATGACATGACTAAACTTGCCAAACCAAGCTGGTGGACTTTCCTTCAAACCATAAATTGCCTTTTTCAGCTTGCCATTGAGCAACATACCCTAGAGGTTGCTCCATGAATACAATCTCATGCAAGTCTCCATAGAGGAAGGCAT
Organism: Petrea volubilis; assembly: GCA_026212405.1. Classification (NCBI taxonomy): domain Eukaryota; kingdom Viridiplantae; phylum Streptophyta; class Magnoliopsida; order Lamiales; family Verbenaceae; genus Petrea; species Petrea volubilis. The sequence goes on from JAOWBU010000059.1 coordinate 18,704, forward strand.
TTTTGACATCCATCTGAAACATGGGCCAATCTTGATTGACATCAAAAGAGAAAAACACCCGAATGAAGTTGAGACACACTACTGGGAAAAACATCTCAAGATAGTTCATTCCATAAGTCTGAGTGAAGCCTTTTGCCATGAGTCGGGCTTCGTGACATTCAATTATTCCATTAGCATGGTACTTGAGGGCAAAGACTCATCAACAAGCAACAATATCAGCATTTAGTGGTGGAGTGACAATTTCCCATGCCCCCGAGAAATAACGCTAGACATGTCCTCGTCCATTGCCCGTTTTCACTAAGGGTTCTGTATCGCCTCACAGCGAGTTGATGGAATAGATTCTGTAAAAAGAGAAACAACAAAAATAAAATATGAAGGACTAAGGTTATCTAAAGACATATAATTGGTTATAGGATTTGCAATGCATGAATGTTTACCTTTATGCAAGGTGATAGGTAAGTCTGAACTAGAGGACGATGGCATGAAAGAAGACTAATCTACAATAGAGGAATGTGGATCAACAACGACTTGAGGCTGGGTGGCCTTATACGAGTGTTGTCGCAAATATGCTTGTACTGGTGAACAATACACTACAGGAAAACAGGCGTTTTCTGGGGGAAAAATCCAGCGAAAAAAATTTTGCCGGATTTCCGCCAGAAAAAACTCCGATGAAACTTTGGAGGAAATAATCCACCGAATAATTTCAGGGGAATTCCGGCGGAATAATTTCCTCCGGAATAATCAGGCGGAATTCTGGCAGAAATATCCGCTGGACATAAACAAAAATTTTAAAAATTCGGGTGAATTCCAGCGAAAATTTCCCCCGGAAAAACAAAAAAAAATATAAAAAATTCCGGGCGAATTCTGGAGGAGTTTTCCCCCAAAAAATTCAAAAAAAATTCGAGGGAATTCCGGCAGAATTTTCCCCCAAAAATTCAAAAATACATAAATAAATAAAATCCAACGGAATTTCGGCGGAAATTTTCATCGGATTTTTTTTATTTTTTTTCTGAATTTTGGTCAAATAACATATTTATCCTAGATTACAAAATGTTTAACTAAATTTAAGCATAGCCTAATGGTAAGGCTATAATTCTCTCATCCAAAAGGTTTAAAGTTCAAACTCTGTTGGACGCAAAAAATTTTAAATTTTTTTCCAAACAAATTTTGGGGGAATATTCCCTCGGAATTTTTATTTTATTTTATTTGAATTTTGGCCAATTTATATATTTATTATATATTGCAAAAAATATGAACAAATTTAAGCATAGCTTAATGATAAGGCTATAATTCTCTCATCCAAAAGTCTAAGGTTCAAACTTTATTAGCTGCAAAAGTTTTTAAATTTTTTCCAAAAAACAATTTGGGGGAATATTCCCCTGGAATTCCCCTGAAATATTCCGGGGGAACTCCGGCGGGATAATTCTGCCGGAATTTTTTTTTATTGTTTTTGAATTTTGGCCAATTTACATATTTATAATACATTACACATTTAAGCATAGCCTAATGGTAAGACTATAATTCTCTCAACCAAAAGGTCTAAGGTTTAAACTCTAGTAGATGCAAAACTTTTTAAATTTTTGCAAAAAGCATTCCAGGGGAATATTCCCCCGAAATTCCCCCGGAATATTCCGAAATATTCTGAGGGAACTCCTGTGGAATAATTCCGCCGGATTTTTTTTTATAATTTTGGTCAATTCGCATATTTATTATATATTACAAAATATTTAAACAAGTTTAAGCATAGCCTAATGGTAAGGAAATAAATCTCCCATCTCGAAGGTCTAAGGTTCCAATCTCATTACATGCAAAGGAAATTTTGTTTTGTTACAACTCTTTTTTTACAATAAATCCGGCAGACACGATTTCGTCAGTTTTTCGCCGGATTTAGCATTTTTTAACGGAAATTCCGTCGGATTTCCATCAGATTTTTTCCTCAAAATTTGTCTTTTTTCCTGTAGTGATAGTTGAAAGGAGGAGTATTAAGAGACAAATTATATAGAATAGGTAAAGGAATAGAATGAGAGGATGTAGCATCAGTGGAATAACAAGGTGTGGACTCGAAGGTGACATCGATAGAAATACAGGATTGATGAGAGACTTGATTATAACAATGATAACCTTTTTTTGTACCGGAATACCCAAGGAAAATGCATTTGGTAGACCGGGGTGATAGTTTATCAAGACTAGGTAATGAAATGTGAACAAAACAGACAAGCCTAAAAATGTGGACTCATAGGAAATAGAAGTCGATCAGGGTAAAGACATGAATATGGAATATCCTCATAAAGAATGCTAGTAGTCAAATAATTCCTAAGATAGCACGCAGTGCAAAGAGAATCCCCTCAAAAGGTTTCGAGATCATTAATTTAAGCCAAAATAGTGTGTGCAACATCTAATAAATGTCGATGTTTGCTCTCGGCCACACCATTTTGCTGAGATGTATGGGGACAAGAAGTTTGGTGTATTATTCCATGATTGTCACAAAAGGTAGACATTTTCTTTTGAAGAACCTCCAAAGCGTTATCAGTACAAAGAACATGAAAATTAGCAAAAAATCGAGTTTTTATTTCATTACAAAAGGATTTGATTACATTAGGGATTTTAGACCTCTCTTTTAATACACTCATGTCATTCTAGAGTAATCATCGACAAAGCATATAAAATATCAAAAACCACTAAGTGACGTGACTTGACAAGGGCCTTAGATATCAAAATGAACTAGTTTAAAAGGAAAATAATGACGCTTTTTGACACGAGGTAGAAATGAAGCACGGTGATGCTTTTCTATCTCACACTGATTCACAAGTCAGACAAGTAACAGAAGACTCAATAAGTAAAAGGTGTTTTAGTATAGCTAAAGATAAGTAACCTAACCCACAATTCCATTGGAAAGGTGTAATACAAGCAGAGAGGGCTTGAGCATCCATAGATGTATTCGTGGTGTCTAAGTAGTAAAAGCCACCTCGCTCATGACCGCTACCACCTACCAATCGTCTTCCTTATGTGTAGATCATGGAAAACAAAATAGAAAGGGAAAAAAGGTTACAAAGTAGTTTAGAGATTTTGTAAGTTGACTAATAGATAAAAGCCTAATAGGAAAACGAGGGGCAAAGAGGACATTATATAAAGTGATAGTGGAATTAGGCTTAATAGTACCCGAACCTGAGACAAGGGATTAAGAGCCATACGCCAAATGAATAGGCTTCATAGTTTGCAAAAAAGATAAGGAGGAAAAATGGAACCTACTACCGTTAGTGTAGGTAGTGACCCTAACCTAATAGCTAAAACTCACCTTGAGATGTTACGAAGGCACCTGAAGGTTAGGAGCCCGGAGAACTAGTAGAGTGAGCTGAATGATTTTGCATTACCTTATCATAATCTTCACGACTTAATAAGACTTGATAGATTCAGGTTAGAAGGCAAGGGAATCACCGGAAGTACCAGTCACCCACTCGGGTCTACCAAACTTCTACCAACAATGATTAGACTCATGATTAGTGCCACCACAATGCTTAAAGTTAGGAAATTTTCCACGACTGCCACTAGATGTGTTACCCCTTGGGCCACTCGGACCATGACTGCGAACAGCCGAGGCTGAGGCTTCAATAGTGGAACTGTGTGAGCCCGAGGCCCCCACAGACATAGATAAGACGCGAGAGAAGGAATTAGGTATTGTAGGAACTGTGTCACTGGCCAAAATTTGGTTGCAAGTTGGTTGATGAGAGTTGTATAGCCTAGACTTTTTGCATTTTGTGATCACATTTCAATTGGTGGTATAAGAGAATCTCATCATAGGCTCCTTTCACTAGATAATAGTACTCGACCACACTTTGATCATCCTATTTTAGAGAAAAGACTTTCTTGTACAACTCAAACACATGAGAAACGTTTTTTTTTTGTTGGAGAACATATCGTGAACAGTATCACACATTTCCTTTGTTGTGGTCAAAAACATCAAATTCGAGGCAACCAACTCTACTATGCTATTTAATAACAATGGTATAACAACATACTCATCTTTTTGTCATTTTGCAAAGGTTTCATCCTTCGAATTAGAAGGATCTGAGAGGATGTGGTCCAATTTTTTGTTTAAACTAAAGGATCCAGCCCAAAGTAGGTAGTTTGAACTATTTAATTTAATGGTGGTGCTTGTGGGACATGTGGAGTCTGAAGGAGAGACCACAAGAAAAAGGTGAGATTAGCTGCCAAGTCTAAAACAAAGGGGGTATTATAATAGGAGAGAAGAGAAATAAGAAGGCACACTATAAACCCTTATCCCATTTGAGGAGAGAAAAAAACGGGAACAAAATTGAGATCGAAAAATCAAACTATCTCAAAGAGAAAGGAGGAAGAACAAGCGCCCTGAATTGGCGCATGCAAGAAAGGCAGTGGCGAGGAGAGCCGTAAGGGGAGTATGAGGCAAACGCGGGTGGGAGAGGCAAGTCTAGTCGGTCGAACTTTGGGCAACAACCCGACGACGACCACAGAGAGGTGAGAAGGCACAATGACAGCGAATTAGAGAGAGAGAGAGAGAGAGAGAGAGGAAGGCGCAGTGGTGTGATATATATGTGTGTGTGTGTATGTATATATATATATATATATAGAGAGAGAGAGAGAGAGAGAGAGAGTGAGAAGAAGGTGAGCCAAATGCTAGGGTGGGCGGCGGAAACTAAGGTTTGGCCGATCGGTAGAAGTCAACACTGAGCAGGGGTTCCATTTTTTTTTTGAATTTTTCTTTTACGTGAACCCACTCAACCATGTCCAAAGTGAAAATAGGAGATGAATATCTACTCTGTATTATACACAATGAACTATTCTCAATGTATAAGGATTAGTTAAGACATGTGAAAGGAAACATCATATACCCTTTCTTAATATGCAAAGTCAAATCCTGGGCTAATTATGCTAGCATATTTCAACAAGCACAATCTATGTTCATCTTTTCTTATGTGATTTATGTCACTTTGTTCACGATACTGGTGATTGTAGTTTCAAAGGATAACACTTTTTTTTTTTTTGTATTAATTAAGCTACTCTTTTGTAAATGCACTTTATTTTAACGGATGAATGACCTATTTTGAAAATATTGGATTACATTTATGATTTTTGGATAACATATTGGGAAAAATGTCATTTTCGTCTGCTAAGTATAGTCAATTTGGCCTTTTGTCCTTTAAAACTTTTCATTTTAATTTTGGTTATTTAATTTAAAAAAATTTACAATTTTGGATTGATTTTGTCGGAACTTTCCATGGCATTAACTTTGACTGGAACTTTCCTGTCGGTGCTAATGTGGCATTAATTTGGGAAATTTCATAATTTTTCACTCCATTTTATGTTGATATGGAGTGTGGACAACATGTTGGTAATACTTTAAAAAAATAATGATAAAATCCACCTAATCTTTTTCTTTAAATAATGAAATCCACTTTAATCAATACAATTTAATATGTTTGTGTATAATATATATATATATATATAGATATTATTCTATATATAGATATTACAATCTTTCCTTTTCTTTTCTTTTTTTTTTGATAAATTTATAATCTTTCCTTTTTATTTTTAAGCATTTTATTCTATATATATATATGTGTGTGTGTGTGTGTGTGCGAGTGTGTGTGCACGCGCGTGTGTGTATGAATGTATCTTTTTTATTTGTAAAGATTTTATTCTTTATACGAGCGAGTGTGGCACACTTTATGCTTCTGTAAAATAAAAAAAAATATACTTTAATCACATGTTTAATAAATTTATAATGCTATATATTATGAAAAATAAAAAAAAAGGATTGAAATTTAAATCTATATGTTATGGAAAAAAATTGATTGAAAATCAAAACTGGTTTTATTATTGAAAAAAAAAAGATAAAGTAAACTAAATACGGAAGATAAAGCTATGAGAGAAAAGGAAGGGAAGAAAAGAAAAAGAAATAATAAATCACATTGAAAGTGGAGAGAGGAAAGTGAGAGAAAATAGGAGAGATGAAAGAGAAAGAATGCTAGACTAAGACACCAAGCAGTTATTAGAGTGTTAGTACTTTATAAAAAGAGTATATATGTATATATAATAATCACAGGCACCCTACCCCACCACCTCCCCCGCCGCTGTTGCCCAACCCCTCCCCTGCCCAACCCCATACCATGCATCCCCTCCACCGCTCCCACACCCTCCCCTGTCAAACCCAACTACATCCCCTTCCCTGCCCATTTCCACCCCACCCCCACCGCCATCCCTCAATCTTTTGTAAGGTTAATTTTGGGATTGGATTTTTTTGAGGGTTGTTGAGAAGAAAGATAGTGACGCATCTAGGATTTTGAGGAAGGAGATGATGGTGATTTTTCTTTTCTTTTCTTTTCTTTTTGTTTATCTTTTCTCAAATGCAAAAAGGAGAAACAATAAAATATTTGTAAAATACATTTTTTATTTATTATGTATTATTTTATATATTTTATTTCATATATAGTAATTAATACATATATATATTTTTATATTTTAAACTTCAAATTATATTTAAAGTATTTATATCTAAAATAGATAAATAATTGAGGTGGAATTCTTTTTCTATATATGTTCCCATATATAGCAAGGAGAGTGCGTTTCTTTGCATACAAAGTTCAACTAGATTGCCAAGTCACAAAAAGGGTGGCAAAATTACGAAAATCCCCAAATTTGTTGTCCATGTCAGTTGATTTCTTCAGACTCTCTAGCGAAATCAGACCAAAACTGTATTTTTTTAAAATTAAAGGACCAAAATTAAATTGACGATTTTTAAAGGACAAAAAGTCGAATTGGCTATACTTGGCGGACAAAAATGACATTTTTCCCTAACAAATTCCTAACTCGCTTCTTTAGTACTTCATTAAGGCATGTATACTTCTTTTATCCCTCTTAAGTTGGATGACACTTGCCAAAAATTCATGTGGGCATATATGCACTGCATATTTGGATCATAGTAGTTCACGTGAGTATATATATATTGCATATTTGGATCATAGTACTTCATGTGAACATATGTGTATTGTATTTTAGATGAAAAATACTTCAATGTGGACATATGTATAATAAATAATCATCTAACTCAAACGGTACATGTGATTATAATTGCTGTTATTGTATATTACTTCATTTTTTCAAAGCAATACTTCATTTTGTGCAGTTGTGTGCTTCATCTCGCACTAAAATAATTCAATGAACAATCATCTAATACATATGAAACTTGATTTTCGTATGTCGCTTGTTGGTTTGGATCTCAAATACTTATTTTTTTTAGCGCAATATTCCATCTGCGTGAAAGAATACTTCATTTCGTACGAAGAATACTTGGACGAATAATCATCTAATACATATGGAACCAGATTTTTCGGATGGCAGATGTTAAGTTTGGACTACTCACAAATTATATTTAAGCATAGCACTTCATTTTAGCACGTGTGTATTTCATTTCATAGGAGAAATACTTAGGGTTGCTCCCATAATAGACATCTACAGTACTTGATTCGGATTAGTTGGCCAATGGATTGAAATAAAGTAGCTAAGATAAAAAAAAAAAGAAAAAGAAATGGGGGACATGATGCGACTGGGATTGACCATAAAACGTGCATTAGTTGTTCAAGTAATAAAGTAATGAGAAAAGTATAATTTACATGAGAATTGATAAAAATTAAACTCTTAACTTTTATCAAATCTATGTGTTAGTTGAGAAATTGATTTAAAAGGTGGACTGTGTCTCTAACTAAATAAAATTTGAAACTAATTTAAAAGATAATTTATAAGTAATAGAATTTGATAAGAAACTTCTAATAACAAAAGAGTCTTGGGATTGATTTCACCTTTACCTATATCATTTTAAGAAATTGAAAAATATTAGTCTGAATAAAAATTTATTTATAAAGTGGCGAAATTCCCTTTTATTCGGTTGATCTATGTCAAAAATCCTTAACTACTTTAAAAACTCCCTAAGTTTAACTACTCCTTAGGCGTATTAATCTAGTTTAGTTTATTTTAAAATGCATTAGGTGCTTTGGATTCATTACAAATAGGTAGAATTTTTAGAAGAAGGCCTATACAGGCCACACTAATTTTTTCAATTAGTAATATATTTTACAAATTACTAATTGACCCAATTATAAATTTTCAAGGTCCCTCTTCGTGCAGTTTCAGATATAAATGACTCCAACTAGCATCAATTTGCATTTAAAAAATATTTATTGAATTGCAAATTCTCTTTTCGATGCACAACCACGATTAATAGACAATTTTAAATATAAAAGACATTAAAAATTGTAAAGCATATTTTAACAAATAAAAATAATACATTTATATAATTCAAACTTGAAAATATATATAGGACTCGGTTACATCAATCCCTAACAACAATAAGACTATTCCATAATTTGATGTAAGAAGCAATTAAACTTAAAAGAGTTTATCATCACCGTCCCATACTTAAAACACAATGTCGAAAGAAGAAAATACTTCTTTGACACTAGAACTCAAACCTTGGACTAATTCCAGCCTAAGCCCTCCTTTTATTTTCTAACTATCAAATTATTAAAAAGAAATAAAGAAAAAATTTATATGAAATGTAGAGCTAAATTCTATTTTGGAATTATTACATTTTTCGTCTTGTAAGTATGGAGTGATTGAGTTTTAGTCCTTTTTGTATGACTTTTTCAATTTTAATCCTCTATGTTACAAAAATTTTAATTTTAGTCCGATTTTAAACTAAAGTGCACGCCGGAGCTGATGTGGTTACAAAAATTGGGAATTTTTTAATTTTGGCGCCATTTTAGCTGATGTGGCGATGACATAAGCGCCGAGTTGTATTTTTATTTTAACACATGGATTAAAAAAAAAAATCAAAATATCCACACATAGACACTTATTCCACACACACACACACACACACACACACACATATTCACACACACACACACACACACACATATATATATATATGTATTAATAAATAAATTAATTTTTTAATAAAAAATAAATACATATACATACACACACACACACACACATATATATACGTATATATATACACACATACACATAGATATATACATATATACAGGGAGATTGGAGAGGGGGCGGGGTTACTGGGGGAACGAGAGAGAGAGAGAGAGATAGAGAGAGATACGAAGTCAGAGAGAGACGAAGAGGTAGCGAGAGAGAGAGAGAGAGAGAGAGAGAGAGAGAGACGAAGACAGAGAGAAACAAAGAGAAAGAGAGAGCGAGAGAGACGAAGAGGAAGAGAGAGAGAGGGAGAGAAGAAGAGAGAGAGAGAGAGAAATGGGGGAAAGTGTTAGGGAAATTGGGGTGTAGGGAGGGGGGCGGGGGTGCTGGGGGGAAGGGGGAAGGGGGAAGGGGGGATGGGGGGTTGATTGGGGAGGGGACGGGAAGGTGGTGTGTGGTGTGGGGTGGGGGGCTGGCTGGGGTTCAGTTAGGGTGGGGTGGGGGTGATTAGTTGGGTGGATGAAAATGAAGGTGAAGAAGAGGGGTTAGGGTTGTTTTTGTGTTGATTTTTTTAGTTTTATTAATTATGTAATTAATTAATTTTTTTAGACATGATACATAATTTAAATTTTTTGTTTAAAAGAAGAAATGTATGAAATTTTTATATTTTTATTTATATTTATATTTTTAATTTTAATTTTTATATTATACAATATGTAATTTTATTAAATTTATATACTATTTTTATATAATAATAATATTTAAATTTCTAATTTCAATTTTTTATTTTTATATATATGTGTGTGTATATATATGTGTATATGTATTTATTTTTGATTAAAAACGTAATTTATTTATTAATACATATATATATATATAAGTGTGTATATGTGAATTTTTTGATTTTTTTTTTAAATTCGTGTGTTAAAATAAAAATACAACATGGAGCTTATGTCATTGTCATATCAGCCAAAATTTAAAAAATCCCCAATTTTTATTGTCATGTCAGCTTCTGCGTGCACTTTAATTCAAAATCGAACTAAAATTGAAATTTTTGTAACATAAATGACTAAAATTAAAAAAATCATATATAAAAGACTAAAATTCAATCACCTCATACTTACAAGATGAAAAATATAATAATTCCTTCTATATTCTTTTCTAGATTCCATGGCTACTTGATTGCTCCCTCTATTTATACATAAAATTTTGAGAGCTCTATGAGTTGGAGAAGAAAAGCAAATCACGTCACCGAAAATACTAGATATCTTCACCAGAATCTTAAATTTGATTTACCAAATCCTATGATGCACGGACACGAACACGGGGACACGGACAAGGACACGACACGACACGGACACGGCGACACGGAAAATGTCGAAATTTTAGGACACGACACGACTCTGACACGGTTATTAAAAAATGTTTTATATTATATTATCTATTTATAATTTATTAAATTAAAATATGTGAAAGATAAATAATAATATTCAACATTAAAACAAACACCTCTTAATTGGGTTATAAAATTTAAAGATTAAAAAAATTATTTGTTATTTTCAGTGTTTCCACTAAATTTTTTAAAATTTTAAAAAAGACCTCATTTAAACCTTGTAATATATCAAAAAAGCCCTAGCCGTGTCGGATTTTTTTCTTTTTTTTTTTATAATTTTCGAACACATTTTTGCCTTGTCGGACACGTGTCGGGGCCGTGTCGGAGCCGCGTCCGTGTCCGACACATGTCCGACACTGCACCGGATCATTTTTAGGCGTGTCCGTGCATCATAGACCAAATCTTAGATTTCAGTGCGTGCTCTTCTTCTTCTTGCAATTCTTGTTCCCAATATTGCAAGATGCCAAAGTAGCATTTAATGCCATTCAATGAGGGTGGCCTGACTCATTTACTACTCTTCTGACCAATTTTTTCAAATTGTTTTTTTTTTTTTTTGTAATTTCAGAAGGCATTAAATGCCTTATATATGACTCCTTGGCCCCAACTTCTCCACTTCTTCAGTCCATTATTTTTATTTTTATTTTTATTTTTTCTTTAAATGCACTTGATATTGTTTATCATAGTCTTCTCATATTAAAAACTTGGGGAAATTGCAAAAAACCCCTACGTGGTTTCCGGAAGCTGCACGCTTTTCCCCTGTGGTTTAAAAATATGCATAATAACCCCTCCGTTTTTTAAAATTATGTTCACGTTCGCTGACCGTTAAGAGTAATTTGACGGCGTTAGTGTTATTGTGAAATGCCCGTTTTACCCTTTGTATTTATAGAATGCAACTGAGGTTTTTGACCATTCATTTCATTTTAACTTCGTTGAGAGAGAATTTTTACAGCGAGAAATCTAGGGTTTTCGAAATTTAGGGAAAAACGATCGATTTCTCCCAAATAGATAGAAGAAATTAGGGTTTTCGGGCGGAGGAAGAAGATTAGCACCACAAATCGAAGGTGAAAAAGAGTACGGGATGTTCTGAACCAGTAGCAGTTGAACAATAATGCGTATTTGTTAAATCAGGTGAAACCAGGTGAGCTTACTGTGAAACGCACCCGTTTTTGTTAAAGTGACCCATTTATGGTGACCTATTTTTGTTAAATCAGGTGAAACCAGGTGCTGTCTTTTTTTCAAGCATAATAACTAATTAATATCTAAAGTATCGCTTTATTTGTTTTGTTTCTTTTGTTGGTGATATCCCTTTCTGTGTCTTCTTGGTCCCCACCCTTATAATTTGTGCGTGTTTTTGGTTTGTGGTAAATGTGGTCCCAAAACCCTAGTTTGTGTTGTTTCTTTATGACTGAAAATGTTGACCGCATTAGTATAATATTAGGATAATCTGCATATTAGTCAGTTTTAGTGGAATAAATTATGGATGAACTATGTTGAGTAGTGGGCATTTATTTCAATTGTTTTTTTTTTTTCAGAAATTGTAATGTTCTATTGTTTTGTCGTGTACTGGGAATTTAATTAAAATATATATTTTTTTATGCAGAATATGGTGTTGGGAGATTATGCTGATATCTATTTATGGGATTGGGGGATTTATTGAGTGGGTTCCTAGGGTTTTATTGACCTATTATGATAATGTTGCTGGTTTTAATGTAGAAGTGAATAATAATATAGATGACAATCATGAATTGGATGATAATCTTGAATCAAATGATAATTTTGAATTGAATGATAACCTTGAATCAAATGATAGTATTCATTTTAGTGACAGTATACATGGTGAGACTGTTGGGGATGGGGGTGTTGGGGTAGATGGGTGTGATAGGGTGAATGTTGGTGATGATTTGGGTGGGGATGAGAGAATGGGGGTGGGTGGCAGTGTTGGGGTAGATGGGTGTGATAGGGTGAATGTTGGTGATGATTTGGGTAGGGATGAGAGAATGGGGGTGGGTGGCAGGGTTGGGGTAGATGGGTGTGATAGGGTGAATGTTGGTGATGATTTGGGTTGGAATGAGAGAAGGGGGGTGGAAGGCAGTGTTGGGGGCAGGGGAAGGTGACAGGGGTCACTTAAGTGATTTTGGGGGGATAGAAGAAGGCTCTGATTCTAGTGAATCTAGTTGCCCTTAATGGCTACTAGAAGACCTGGAGGGTCCCAATGATGATGATATCTTTCAGGTTAGGCCTCCTGACCATACTAGAAAGATGTACAAAACCCTTAGGGAGGTGGTGAAGGTTAAGGGAAAGGAAAAAGGGGTAGAAACCAATGGTAAGGGGAAGGAACCAATGCAAGATGATGTGAATATAAATGGTGGTGAGTGTTATAGTGAACCTGAGAATGATGAGGAGTTGCCATCAGAACATGATAGTGGAGATGATACTCCCAATCATCCTCTATGGAATGATGACATGGAGAAGAGGAATGTAGATCTATTTGTAGGTCTAAGATTTATAACAAGAGAGAAGTATAGAGAGGTGTTGATAGATTGGGCAGTTAAAAGAGGGTGGGAATTGAAATTCTTAAAAAATGAAAAATAAAAGATTACTGCTGTCTGTAACAATGGTTGCAACTGGATGATTTATGCTTCCAGAATACAGAAAGGTACAGCTTTTCAGATTAAGTCTCTAAAGGGCAGACATGAATATGCACACAGTACTAATAATAAACAGGGTAACTATAAATACATTGGGAAGAAGATAGAGGATATTGTAAGGGATAATCCTAATAAAGGGTTGATATCTCTTAAGAACAAAATTAGGAGGTATATTCAGGTTGATGTGAGTTTAGATAAGGTGTATAGAGCCAAGAGGTTAGCTAGAGATTTAATTAAAGGTGATATAAAGATGCAGTATCACAGGTTGTATGACTACTGTGAGACAGTAGTTAAGCACAACCCTGACAGCAGTTTGATTCTCAAAGTAAACAGGGATTTTAACCCCCCTGTTTTGCAGAGAATGTATTTTTGTTTGAGTGGTTTGAGAGATGGTTTCCTAGATGGTTGTAGGCCTTTGATAGGTCTTGATGGGTGTTTTTTAAAGGGGTTTTACAAAGGGCAGATGTTATGTGCAGTGGGTAGGGATGGCAATGACAATATCTTCCCAATTGCCATGGCTTTTGTTGAGGGTGAAAAATATGATAGTTGGGATTGGTTTTTAAATTTGCTTCTTAGGGACATAGGGTCACATGAGGAAAGGGGTTGGGCTTTCATAAGTGATAGGCAGAAAGGCCTTATTGAGGCAGTTGCTCATCATGCACCTCGTGTAGAACATAGATTCTGTATGAGGCATCTTTACAATAACTTCAAAATGAAATTTAAGGGGCAACAACTAAAAACACTATTCTGGAAGGCTGCTTCCACATACAGTGTGAAAACTCACCAAAAAGTGATGAAAGAAATCCAAAGAATAATGCCTAAAAGAGGTCAAGAACAGACTGCATTTGAGTGGATTTCATTGACCTGATGCTACACATTGGGCAAGATGTTTTTTCCACACAGCCTCAAAGTGTGATGCTAACATCAACAACCTGTCTGAGTCCTTCAATAGTATGATCTTGGAGGCAAGAGACTTGCCAATTATTGAGAAGTTTGAGTGGATTAGAATGAAGTTAATGTCTAGAATACAAACAAAGAAAACTGGTATGGAGAGATACAATGGGATGGTGTGTCCTAACATTGTCAAAAAAATTGAAAAACAGAGGGTTGAGAGCAGACATTGTTTTCCTACATGGGCAGGGGAGGACAAGTTTGAGGTGATGCACTACTTTGATAATCAAGTAGTGCGCTTGAATGATAGATTTTGCAGTTGTGGCATGTTTCAATTGGTTGGGTTTCCATGTTGTCATGCAATAACAGTTATACACCACCACAGGTTGGATGTAGAGTCATATGTGCATGACTGGTTTAAAAAACACACATACTTGAGAGTATATTCTCACATGATCCACCCTGTACCTGGTATGAGACAGTGGTTTCAAGAAAAGGGTTAATCACAACTTGCTCAAAGTGTTTGGCTCCTGGCCATAACAAGAGATCATGCAAGAAAACTCCTCATCCAAACTCCAAACTCTTTAAGGTATAATTATAGTTTCTTGTATTTAATTTTTGTATTATTTGTTACTCTAATCCTACAGCTGTCTGTTGCTTGATGGATGCAGGAGTGTTCAGCCCCAGCAAGTGATGCAAATGATCATCACTGTAATCAAGAAGTTACCAATATTCCAATCCATAAGGTACAATCGACCCAAAATATACCCCTATAATGAAATTTAAATATTTGTTACTACATTAACTATTGCTTCCCATTTAATACAGGTACCAATGCAGTCATCAAGGCCAAAAACTGTCCCATATGTTAATTATCCACAAACTCAACAATCTACTTGTCAGGTATTACTTTACATACTTTTTCTATCACAAAATGTTATGTTTTCTCCTCTAGTTACTAATAAATTAATAATTTCTTTTGGTAGGGTGTGAATCCCTCGTTTGACAGAATTGGGAAGAATCGTACACAAGGCTCCAAAGGTACCATCCCAACAAAAAGGAAACAAGAGGGGCCAAGCCGTTTGTGCAAAGACAAATGACAAAAAGGGCCTGTTGAGAAGCCTCTCCAGAAACAGTCAACCTCTTTTACACGGCCTACCATCTCATTCAAGCTAAAAGAAATTGCCTCATCCTACAAGCTAAGGCAAGGTGCTTCATCCAATGTTGGGAGCTCAACCAACTGTCATTGATAGCAGTTGAATCCATCTTTTAAGAAATCACCTCTTTTTTTGCAACTTTTTGTTCAACAACACTGAATCTATCTTTTAAGAAACATCATTGATATATTCTGTAAGTTGTTGGGGAACACTGATGTATTTTTGTAGTAGACATTATTACTCCTATTTTTGCCCATCTTTGTTGTGTTGGTCACATGAATGATGTATTTTGCAATGACATGAATGATGTATTTTGTAATTTGTGTTTGATGCAAGTTGTAATGATATAACAATATATGGAAGCTTGCAGTTTCAGCAATATTATTACTGCTTTTTCAAAGTTCCATTCTCTGTACAACATACTATATTAACTACTTCAGAAATACTGCTAAAATCAAAACAAGTACAAGGACAATCAAACTTTTTAGCATTCCTTGGGTGTTCTCCACTTTATGAATTTTACCCAACAACTCTTCCTTAAGCAAAATCATTTCTGCAAATTTATCTTGGGCATCTTCACTCTTTGATTGAACTTCCTCTAAATCTGGAATGTTGGATGAGGGGAAATTCTTACCCGCACCCGGTTCGGCCACACCGGAACTAATCACTTGGCGAGTGTTTTACACTTGCCATGTGATTGGTGTACAGTTTAGGGAGAGTGACCAATTACATGACAAGTGTACTAACACTTGCTACATGATTGGTTGGGTGCGGCCACACCGGGTTTGGGTAAGAATTTTCCGTTGGATGAGCTACCTTGTGTGCTTTTCACGGTTACACTATCAGGCTCAAGCCACTCAAACCACGAGCACTTGTTGAAACGGCAACATGTGAATAATTTTCCTACTGTTTGCTTAGTTGGCCCAACCACCCTTATAACAGCATGTTTTTTGCAGTAGCAGTTAGTGTTTGAGTACCTCAAATCCAGTTGAGAAATTTCTCCATTGAAGGGGGTAGAAGAACGAGACATGTTCTAACAAATAATAACCAAAAAGGAAAAAAAAAATAAGGGACACAAGGAGAGAGACAAACACATAAATAGGTCCACGGTGTTGAAGAGTTAAAAAAAAAAAATCGAGTTTGGAACTTACCCGGCAACAGGTTCACGGTGTTGAAGACTTGAAAGAAGAGTTAAATGGAGTATAGTACCTTGTCTTCCATAAATAGAAACAATCAAGGGTATTTTGGTCATTTGGGCAACAAAGTCAAAGTTAAAACAGTGCAAGAACCGTAAAAAAAGCAAGAAAGACGCGTGCCACTCAAATGCCGTTAACTCCTGACGGATAGGTCAAAGCGCGCATAATTTTAAAAAACGGAGGGGTTATTATGCATATTTTTAAACCACAGGGGAAAAGCATGCAGCTTCCGGAAACCACGTAGGGATTTTTTGCAATATCCCCTAAAAACTTGAAGCGTACGTTGGATAAATGATTCTCATACGGCGCATATTTCAAGAAATTTACATTGCAAATTCATTATGTTTTGACCAAATTTTTATTCCAACTTCAGCCCCCTTATGAATTGATTTTTGTGTTAAAATTCCTTCAAAAATTACAATATAATTAAGGGCGAATTACATCTACCTCCCCTGAGGTTTGGCGAAATTACAATTCAACCCACATTTTTTTGTAAATTACAATAAACCCCCTGAGGTATATTCCGTCTAACAATTTACCCCAGCCGTTTAGGACCGTTAGGGTTCCGTTGATTTTTGTATGTATAGTTCCGATAGTACCCTTGGGGGATTTTTTTGTAATATATATAAAATATTTGGGGTTATATGTTATATAGTACATCTTTGTGGGGCTAAGAGTAATATTATTAAAAAAAAATTCTACCTTTTTAAGAGTTGAAAATGACGGATAGGTGGGAAAAGAGAGAGATCTAGATACATACATATGCAATGTATATACACATAAAACTTGAGAAATCCTACACTTTTAATTCATCATAACTCACTCATTTCTTCTCCAAATCGCCCAAGTTGTATGTCAAAATCGATCACTACGACGAGAGGAACATGTTGGCGGTGGTAGTTTCGGGTTTCGTCGGACGGTGGAGGAACAGTGGTGGCGGCAGCAATGAGGTGGTGGCGGGTTTCCGTTTTCCTAAAAGTTTTTCGGTGAATTTGAAGCGGGTCTTAAACTTTTCGACATGGAAAACACATTGGTGAGGTCAATTTTGGCCTAGAGGTGGAGGAATTGAGGCAAAGAGTGGATTTATACATTTTTCATCCATCACTTGTAATTATTACATACCACGGGGGTTTATTGTAATATACACAAAAATGTGGGTTAAATTGTAATTTTTTCAAATTTCAGGGGAGGTAGATGTAATGCACCCTATTTAATATTAGCAAAAAATAAAGGGCAAAACGGACTTTATACATTTTCCATCCATTACTTGTAATTATTACATACCACAGGGGGTTTATTGTAATTTACAAAAACACGTGGGTTAAATTGTAATTTCTCCAAACCTCAGGGGAGGTAGATGAATTCGCCCTATAATTAAATATAATTTTTGGTGAAAATGCATGTAAAAAATATATAAATGATGCAAGATTTTAACGTATTAAATACCTCATACTAGAACTTTTGCTCGTCATCGAGTAAGGAAAATTGCTATTATTCAATTACAATTTACGAAATATATATGCTAATATAGTAATGACTCTATTAAGACCAACATCTTTATATGTTTCATCTATTTATCTTTTGATTCTCATATATTTATTGAAATCTACGAAGGAACAGCTGTGTTCATAACATTCACTTAATCTCAAGTTAAAATTTTGCTAACAAATAGTTTATAGGATGAGCCTTGGAAAATTCGAGGTGCTGTGTATATTTATATTTCAAACCCTTATTTCAATTTCGTATTCTCGTGTGATATCTATCATAATTTTCTTGTCCCTTCCCCTCTCGTGTGATATCTATCATAATTTTCTTGTCCCTTCCCCTCTCTCTCCCTCCCTCCCTCCCTCCCTCTCTGTCTCTCTCGCTACTTTTTTTTCAATTCTATTCCCTTTTTTTTTTTTTTTGTGTTTCCGATACGAGACAAATTGGGCAGAAATAGTGGAGTAGGAAAGTTTATCATATACTTTTGCTATAATAACCTAAAGGGATAATTACACTGAACTACCCTAAGGTATGACCAAATTACAAATTAAACCATCGAGTTTTGAAAATTACCTAAATAACCCTAAAGTATGCATACTAAATTGTATTATTAACGAAGATGAGAAAAAGACAAAAATGCCCAAATCTTTTACTACTGAAAAATGGATAAATTACACAAAACTATCATAAGGTATGAAAAAAAATTAAAAATTTAATCCTCGATTTTGGAAAATTACCTAGACAACCCTAGGGTTTGCATACTTATTGTAATGCTAACGGTAATTTGATAAAGAAAAATTCCCCGAAACCTTTTGTAATGAATGATAAGTGTTTTTTTAATGCGGATTCTATGGTTTGTGCTAGTTTTTTTCCAATCAATAATGATACTTAAGGTATCATATTAGTGCTTTTTTGAAAAAAAAAAATCAATTTTTAATGTGAAGTCTAAGGTTTTTACCCTTTTTTTTGTTATCAGCAATTTTGTTTGTTAAGTTGGTATAAAATATTACAAAAAAGACCTTATGTATTTCAAAATATTAGAATACAAAATCAACCCTGAACGATTTGTAAAATTTGGTCAAATTTGACAAAATGATAAAATAGAAAAAAATATGTTAAAACTTTAACAATTTTCGTTAAAAACCCTAATGGTAATAGGCGGAGGATTCCCTATGTAAAACATCTGCATATCTCATGATTATAGAAATTGAAGGTTTTATTTGTAATTTAGCCATACCTTAGGGTAGTTGAGTGTAATTATCCCTAACTTAAAACATGTTTCGCACTATAATAAAATAAGACTTTCATTAGTTGCTTTTGCATTTTTCTTTCATGCCAACAAAAGTATAAACACCTAAAGAGAGAAAATTTGCAACACTATATGTGGATATCATTTATAGTTGGGACATCTACTTAATTTTCAATAATTAAAGGAGAATTTTTAAGAAAATAGTTTCCACATGCCAAGAATGTCTAGTTTTATTATTACAAATGCTAGTCGGTCAGGCACACTCGATGCGTGTACAAAATAAAAATATAATATAATTACATATTTAAATTATGAATATAAAATTAAAATTTATATTGAATTTTATACATTATTATATATTTTTTAATTATTTATAATATATGTATTTTATTAAATTTATTATAGAAAAAATAGTTTAAAATAAAAAAAACATTATAAGATTAAAAAATAAATAAGCAATACAAAGTTAAAAGAAATTAAAAGAGAGATGAAAAAATATATATTATAGAGAAAATAGAAGAAGGAAATAAATAAATTAAAAACAAATTAATAGTGGGAGAGGAGACAGAATATAAATGCAAAGGTCGGGACATAAAAAAAATCAAAAGGGACCAAAGACACTAAGGTGGTTATTAGACCTCTTAAATGTTTTATTAATAACTAGCAATTTTGGCACACTTGATGTGTGTGCAAAATATAATAAAATATAATTTAATTACATTCTTAAGTTTTATTAGTATAAAATTATAGATGTTTACATTCTTAATAGTGGGAGAGGAGAGAGAATATAAATGCAAAGGTCGGGACACAAAAAAATCAAAAGCGACCAAAGACACTAAGGTGGTTATTAGACCTCCTAAATGTTTTATTAATAACCAGTAATTTTGGCACATTTGATATGTTTGCAAAATATAATACAATATAATTTAATTACATTCTTAAGTTTTATTAGTATAAAATTATAGATGTTTACTATGTTTTATATGAATATCATTTTTAACTATTTGTAATATATTTACTAATTAAATTAATGACAAGAGAAAAATAAGATAAAGCTAAGAAAAAATATAAAGAAGTAATAAAATGTATTGAAGAGTGGGATAAAATTGATAAAGAGGAAAGCTAGAGAGAACAAAATAACCTGAAAGATGAGAGAGGAGGAGAGGGAAAGCCAAAAAAAAAAAAAGAAAAGAAAAAATAACAAAGATTGAGATACTAAAAGTAGTTATTAAGTGGTACTTGCTTTTTATATAATAGTATAGATATCGATATAGATATATGTTACATGTTATATATATAGATTCAACATAATTATTTTTACATTTTTTTCTTTTTTAGAAAATATATAAATATAATATAACACATAAAAAACTTGTAGAATACACTCAAATACATATGTGTGTGTGTATATGTATATATATAAAAAAAAAAAGAAAAAGTAAAAAAAATAAAGATTGAGATACTAAAAGTAGTTATTAAGTGGTACTCGCTCTTTATATAATAGTATAGATATCGATATAGATATATGTTATATATATATATATTCAATATAATTATTTTTTCATTTTTTTCTTCTTTAGAAAATATATAAATATAATATAACACATAAAAAACTTGTAGAATACTCTCAAATACATATGTGTGTGTGTATTTATATATATATATTGAAACACTATTTTCTTTACTCATTTTAAAAACAAAAAAAAAAATTGACAAGGACGGTTTCAAATAAGTTATCTCTTTAAAAATATTAAAAATATGAATAAAACACCGCTACATTTGAAAGATGCAATGTACTCAATGCACAAATAATAAATTCTTCCCTGAAATAATGAGCGATAGCAGATGAGTTGCAAAGTGGAGTAATGTTGTATTATCTCGGGCCAATTGCACTTTCCATCTGTTAATATCCAACTATTCACTCATGCACTTTATATATATATATATATATATATATATATATATATTTGCATAAACATACAAAAGTAAGTTAAAAACACAATGTCACAAACTAACAATTATTGAAAATATAAAGACGTAACAACAACAGCAGCAACAACGACGACGACGACGACGACGACAATAATAATAATAATAATACAAGATGAAGAGAGAAAGTAGTTCTAATTTACATCATTAGATAGACTTTTTCATTGTTTAAGGTTCATGCAATTCGGTGGAAAAGGTCAAGGGGTTTTACCCTCCATTGATATAGTGTTTTAGCCTGACATCATTGACTTTAAATGTTTCATCATTTTCTATGCCAAATTTCAACGATGTCGAATGGTGATTACACTACAACCACTATGATCGTACTTTTTCTTAGAGAAAGGGTAAGTCTGGTACTATAAAGCAAAACTTAATCTCTAGTAGCAAAATCAATTTTCACGATCCGTTTGTCATGCCAACATTACTATTAGAAAAACTGTTTATCAAAACACTGAAAGTTATCCCAACAAGTACTATATAAAGACGCTTTTATATTTAAAATACTTTAAAGCGTTTCATAAATGACGGTCCTAATAACTAAAAGCGTTTTCAAAACATTACTTTTAAGACATTTTAAAGAATCTCCAAATTATAAAATAGTGACGCTCTAAAGTGTCTCGTAATTGGTTTTACGTGACATTGAAAGTGTAACTATATGGGCATATAATGATACTTTTAAGTGTCATAAGAAACATTTAATATTTTGGAATAAGTCTCTCAAAAAGGTAACCATCACTATTGCTGGACACAACCACCACAACCACCAGGAGATCCAGACCAATCCTCCTTGGGCACACCTAGAAGGAATGCACATTTTGCACTTCGTAGGTTTCAAACTCAAGTTTTCAACTAAAGAAGAGAAAGGTCTTGCCACTAGGCTATTTTGATAAGTTGTTGAAACATTTGTTTTTTTCAAACATTGATAAATTGTTGATACACTTCTTTTTTTCAAACATAACATATGTTTTTGAAATTATCAATTATTTAATTTTGATTTTTGTAACTTTATTAAAATTTAAACCAACAAAATTTAACAACATAAAAATGCCTATAAGAATAAAAAAAATATAATTTTATGCATTTTAAATGACATTCAAATTATATTTCAAAAAGCTAGTTGATACAAAAGTTGTTAGGACATGTTTTTGAAAGCTTTTCAAAAAATGAGTCCCCATAGACCTTTAAGAGACACATTAATATAAATGCCACAAAATAATTTTATAAAGAGTTTTTAGGAGGGGTGTCATAATATTTATATTAAAAATTAAAGAAAATAAAGATGCTTTAAAAAAAGGGGACTCAACATATGGCCCTATTATAACACTTTCAATTAGGCATCACAATAAAAAAGAAAGGGGTTTCGTTTAGGGGCACATTTGATCATGTTCCTTGTCTTCTAACTCCAGAAATTTCTGAACATCTCTGCATGCCGCCGTCCAGGGAAGATATTCGGGCCGCAGTGTTTGGGATCAATCCGGAATCTGCAGCAGGGCCGGACGGTTTCTCCTCTTTTTTCTACCAAACCTGCTGGGATATTGTTCAGTCAGATGTGTATGAGGCAGTGGATGAATTCTTCTCTGGAACACCTATGCCACGGGCATTTACATGCACAACTATGGTGCTATTACCAAAGACTCAAGAGGCGAACACATGGACACAATTTCGTCCTATCAGTTTATGTAATGTTACGAATAAAATCATGTCAAAATTGCTTTATATGCGTCTTGCCAAGGTCCTCCCCTTGATTATTTCCCCGGCACAGTCTGGTTTTATTGAAGGGCGGGCGATATCGGATAATATTTTATTGGCACAGGAGCTGGTTCACTCTCTCAATGAAAAAGTTCACGGTGGTCGTCTTATTGTCAAACTTGACATGGCCAAGGCATATGATCGTGTTCATTGGCCATTCTTGCTCAGAATGCTGGAAAAACTTGGCTTCAGTGCTAAATGGTGTTCACTGATTCGTAACTGTATCACAAACTGTTGGTTTTCTGTCTTGATTAACGGAGTTAATGCCGGGTTCTTTCATTCATCTCGTGGACTTCGACAAGGCGATCCCATATCCCCCGCGCTATTTATTTTAGCTGCGGAATGGTTAGCTCGTGGATTAGATGAATTAGTTCTCCGTTATCCTTCAATGCAATATATTCATAACTCAGAAGTGGTGGTCTCACACCTCGCATATGCCGATGACATTATTATCTTTACAAGGGCAGGTGTCTCGGGAATTAAGAAACTGATGAGCTTCTTAAAAAATTATGAGCTGGTGTCTGGGCAGAAAATCAATATTGCTAAGAGTGCCTTTGTGGTGTCCAAGAGCTGTGTGATTGATCGGGTGCGAAGAATCAAACGGATTACCGGCTTCTCACAAGCGGAACTTCCTTTACGTTACCTTGGAGCCCCCCTTTATGTTGGTCACAAGCGTTCTCTTCTCTATGCTCCCATTGTGGAGCAAATGACAGCTAAGTTACTTTCATGGGAAAATCGACACTTAACTCTTGGTGGACGTTTACTGCTGATCAAGAGTGTACTGCTGTCATTTCCCCTCTATTTTATGCAGGTATTGGAGCCTCCTAAACATACTCTTACCAAGATCTCACGGCTCCTAAATCGCTTTTTTTGGGGGTCGTACGGAGGACAACGTAAGCTGCATTGGGCAGCCTGGAATGCCTTGTGCAAACCCTACGGTGAAGGCGGGCTTGGTGTCCGTAAGTTGGATGATTTGGTTAACAGTTTTGCTGGCAAACTTTGGTGGAAGTTTCGGTTACAAAAGTCTCTCTGGGCCAGGTTTCTAAAGGGACGATATGTCAGGGGTTTTCATCCCATGGAAATTAGCATCAAACCACACGACTCTCCAACTTGGAAACGAATATGCAGGATGAGACATTTAGTCGAACCTAATATTGCGTGGCAACTGGGGAGTGGGGAGGCATTTTTTTGGCAGGATCAATGGTTGCTTGATGGCGTTCTCAAGAATCAGATTGAGCAACACAGCTATGGGGGGGCACGGGTTTCTCAATTTTGGCATGCACAAGATTGGGACGTTGACAAGTTAGATGCTATATTGCCCATGAGAATAGTGGAGAAAGTTGTTTACATCCCTATTGATCCTGGGGGTAAAGACAAGATGATTTGGAAGCTTCATTCGAAGGGGCTCTTCACTACAAAATCTATGTGGGAGATGATTCGAGAAAAATCTCAAACCTCGGATCTCTTTTCACACATCTGGTCTTCCTATATCACTCCCAACATTTCAATCTTTATATGGCGTCTTATTAAAGGCTGGGTCCCTGTTGATGAGAGAATGAGGCGAAAAGGATTTCACTTAGCTTCTAAGTGTCAGTGTTGCTGTCAAGAGGAGACGATGCCGCATGTGTTCCTCCGGAGCTTGAAAGCTCAGCTGGTTTGGCAATTCTTTTCTAATATCTTTCATATTGCCTTGGTTGATTCTGATGAGATTGTTCTGGTGCTTAATTTCTGGAGAAACTCAAGAGAAATTCGTGGGGGTTTGAGTGTGAGACTTATTGTTCCTATTCTCATTCTTTGGTACTTATGGGAGGCTCGGAACAATTCGAAATATAGGGGCAAAAGGGTTATCGCTAGTCAGATTGTGTTCAGGATTTGGCGACATATTAGACTCCTTATGGAATCACGTGTACTGAATTCGTACCTATGGCAAGGCAATGATCATGCGGCAGAGTTGTTCCAAATACAGCAGCGGCCACAGCGTACTGAGGTCCGCATGGTGAGATGGATCAAACCTGACATTTCTTGGATTAAAATTAACACAGATGGAGCCTATCGGAAGGGAGCTGCTACTGCTGGGGCAGGTGGAATTGCGAGAACACACTTGGGCACTCCACTGTTCGCCTTTTACTCGTACCTTGGGGATTGTAAAAATATATACGCTGAATTATTTGCAGCATATGAAGGACTGAGGCTTGCACAGGCACGCGGGTATCACCGGATTTGGCTAGAGTTGGATGCGCAAGTGGTACTGAGGCTCATCGGTACTGATCAAGGGACATCTTGGGACTTACAACACCTTGTTTGCAAGACTCGCGCGTTAATGCGACATTTGGAGGTGAAAGTTACGCATATATTTCGTGAAGGCAATCAAGTTGCGGATTGCCTGGCTAACATGGCGTGTGATTCTCTTACGTCTAGAGTGATTGAACCGACACAACTCCAAGGAAAGCTTCGTGGATTAGTGAGAATGGATATGATTGGTCTTCCGTATCTTCGTCATAAACATTGGTCTTGATTTTGGCTTTTCTCTTGTGTTTTATGCTTTTGGTTGTACTTGTATTGTTCGCCTTGTAATGCTCTCTTTTGATTATCAATAAACAGGGGGATCCCTCCGGGTTTTTTTTTAAAAAAAAAAAAAAAAAAAAAAAAAAAAAAAAAAAAAAAAATCACAATAAAAAAGAAAGTTGTGACATTTTTATTGTAAGTGTCTCAATACCATAGTTGTTGGGACATTTTTCAAGAAGTGTCCCCATAGACCTTTTTTCTAGTAATGTTTTGTCCATTTATTTGTATAATTTTTCATTTTCGTATGCTTTGACGCTCAACTCATCCACTCGTCTAGTCGTAACAATCGTTTCTAACTTGCAGCTTTTAGGTCAAAATTAAGAAACTTAGTTTGCCAAAATGCTTTATGGTCGAGTTCGATAGGAAAATGACAAGCTTTCACCAAAATAAGCCTACACGGTGACATTCCTATGGGGGTTTTAAATGTTGTTCTATAGTCCCATAAAGTATCATCAAGTTTAACTTATCAATCCTTTCTAGAGGCACTAACAAAATTTTCCGAAATTCTTTTTATTCCCCTACAGATACCTCTACTTGACTCTTGTTTGTGCATAATATGGAGTGCCTACTTTTTGAGTGACCCATATTTCTTGAGAAGTTCTCTAAATTGAGTGTCCCAAATTTTTTTTCCACAATCACTAATGATCGCTTGTTCTTGTTGCCATAGCTTCTACCCATTTAGAGGTATAATCAATTGCCATATGAATATACTACTCAAAATACAATTAGGAGTATGGACCTATAAAATCTATATCCCAAACATCAAAAATTTCACAAACAAGTATATCATTCAAAGACATTTTATCTCGCTTAGAAATGTTACAGATATGTTGGGATTTATCACAAGCAGCATCATATAAACGGGCATCCTTGAAAAGGGTAGGCCAATAAAGAAATGATTGGTATTTTTGTCACTATGCAGTTTGCTCCAAAATGACTTCATGCTTCTCTATCAGATAGTGTTGCAAGATGCTCTAAAATTCCTCCTCTGGAACACATCGTCAGATAACGTAGTTAGCACATATTTTGAAAAGATAAGGATCTTCCCAAAAATTATTTTTGACATTGGAAAAGAATTTCTTTTTCCACTGATTAGACAGATGGTGAGGTACCTATTTTCCTATTAGAAAATTAGCAACATCCAGAATAGAAAACTTTTCTTTTCTAGCTCAACTCGAGGTCAATGGCTAGCCACATATCTATACATTGGTTTAGGTGTTCTAATAATTTGTTGCGCATTATAGATTATGCGTATCTTAGATTCGGGTAAAGATCATAACGAACAATTAGGCGACAATAAATATCTATAAATGGGTATGGACGTGTAGTTTATACTAATTTATTGTCTATTGTATAGTAGTTCATCTGTAATTATTTTGTATTTGGTGATGATCGAGCACCTTAGTTTTTTTATTTAATTGAAGTATTGATGTAGTCGATTGATAAAATAGATTATTTTTCATCCAAAAAAAAAAAAAAATGGAGTATGACAACAATTAAACTTTCTGGAAGTGACACACAATGTTGGTCAGCTCATGCATGGATAAAATGTGATGCTTGAGATGATGTGAAGGACCAAAGTTCAATTATCGCTATTGTTTGGCATGACAATAGGAATTTATTTAAATAGATTGGTTTATCAAAGTAAGTCAAATAATGCATGCATCCATTGTTGTACTAGATCTTGGACATTCATTGCAGTAATGCCCCAATACTTCCTAATATTTTAAAAATGAAATAATTATAATTTATGTCCTCTAGGTTTAACCTATTTTCAACTTTGCCCTCTTCATTTCAAAAGTTTCAATTTTGTCCTCTTCGATTATCAATGTTTCGATTGTCATCCGATTTTGGACTTAACTTCTCGTCGGTGATGATGTGGCGATTTTTTGGCCTCAAATTGTGATTTTTTCGGTCATCACCATAAATGGCCAGAAAATTGCCACATCATCACCGGCGAGAAGTTATGTCCAAAATTGGATGACAATCGAAACATTGATTATCGGAGAGTACAAAATTGACAAAAATTATAAACGGAGAGGGCAAAATCAAAAACACCCTACATGTTGAGGACAAAAAAAACAATTATCCCTTTTAAAAATAATTATATATTATTTCATGTTTTATATGGTTATTATTTTATGTGACCCTTATTTTATATGCGTGAACTATGTGATATTTGAGATTATGAAATAGGCGTAATAACAATTAATTTTATTTTATACAAAAATTGTTATATATATATTTATACATGAATTTTTCAAAATTTATAATAATAGGAATTATTTTATTTATGATAAAGTCAAGGATATATAAATATATATACATACTTCGAAATATATAGGTATAAATATATATACATATTTCAAAAATTATCGAAATATATAGATATAAATATATATACATATTTCAAAAATTATAGATATATATATATACACATATATAATTATACATATTTAATAGGATCACTTTGTATCACATGTATAATATATATTTATCTAAAATGTCATTTTCACTATTAAATGCTACTATATACTTGTATCCATCTCTTTATTAAACCACTACTTGTATGGATTATCTTGAGAAGAGTAGCACTTGCCTTCATCTTCTTAACATAGGATGACACTTATAACTATAGAGTAACAGTTCTACAACCCTAGATTACCACTTGTATTCATCTTATTAAAATACGATAATATTAGGGTAATAACTCATCTAGGTTACCACTTATATAACCCTAGCATTAACACTAGTTAAGAATCCTCCTAAGGTAGGATAACATCCCTACACTTCTGATCATCCCCTTAATATAGGATAAGTAGGATGACACTCATGTATTTTAGGGCAACACATATGTAAGAATAGCAATAACACTTGCAGCAATCATCTTTCCCTATAACCCCACTTGTAAGGATCATCTTGGGTAAGACAATACTTGGACTCGTCTTGTTAAAGTAGAGTGATAGTCATGTAACTTAGGGTGCCTTTCATGAGAATTAGGGTAACACCTAACCAATTTAGAGTAAAACTTGTAGGGTTATGGGAAGAATTCATTCAATAACCAAGCTTAGTTGTAAGAATTCATTTAATACCTCATTTAATGATAAGAGGTGTTTCTATAAAATAATACTATCTCTTGGCTAACTAGTACAAATAGAGGGCTTAGCCTCCTTTGTTCTTCACCACAACCACTCAACAAACACAAACACAAGCATACACAACACACACAACACAAACACACACAGTCCACACACACATATATATACATACTCTTAAAACCACTTTACACACACTATCCATATATCTATAGATAAACTTAGTAGAGAGAGAGAATAGTAAAAAAGGCTGGGACTTTGCTTAATTTTCATAAGTATAAGTTCTTACTTTACTAGATAAAATGTTTTAATATTGATGAGTCAAGTGTCACCTCACTACGCCACATCACTACCAGCCTCAGATTCACCTAAGTAGGGGAGTTATGGCCCTCGATACAACGATGGCTCTCGAAAGGGCTCACAAGCTGATCTCTCTCCCTCGAAAGCCCCGTAAGGCACGAACATGCAATCCCGGGTATCCTCGAACTAAGTTGTGGCCCTTCGAGCGCCCCCCTATCGAGGGTGAGATCTCATACTTAGCCATTGCAAGGTTGGGCATCCAACAAGGACAAGTCCAGCTGGCGATCTCTGACAAGTGCAGCCCACTGCCACCTAACGCATCCCAGTGGCACATGCATCTATCCCATCAGTCTCCAGCGCATTAAATGCCAAGTCATAAATACAATCCTTGGTCATAAATGCCCAAGATACACATTAATTGCCAATAAGGCCCCTCATTAATTAAAAGTGGGAGCAACTGCCAATAGGATCCATGGAAGGGACAAAAGGCACATGTTAGTACGGCGACAGTGCCAAAAGTGACCGGCCCCCACCAATCATGTCACATCCAGGCTCCTCACTATCGTATAAAAGCCCCCAATGGCTCTCCACCCGGAGGTAAGAAAAAAAGAAGAAAATCATATAACACTCTCTTATCAAGCAACTTGGCTTCTAAGTAAAAGCTAACCTCTCACTATTCTCATGCATTATGACAAAACAATAATTTCATACAATAAATTTTTGACCCCCCCTCCCTCGAGCATCCTCTCTTAAGCTCCCTCACCATTTTCGGCCCTTGGCCGCTTATGGGAGAGGTTTCGGCCACTCTTCATCCCTCTAAGCCACCGGACTTTGCCGGACTTTTTAAGGCCGGCGAATCCTCAATGTCCGGCAAGACATTGGAGTCACCGGTGCTCCGACAGTTGATCCTTTTGCTCTTGATGCACGAGAACGAAAAAAGAATTTTGATTTAGAGACTTTCCAGCCGGTAGGTACTGTCACGACCCAGAAAAATACCCTTAATATTTTATTAAAATATGTTGGACTGAAACGCGCAACGGTAATATTTTCATAGTTGTATAAATAATAATTTTCACATAAAATTTGTACAAAATACAAAAGTTACAATTTTAAAAAGGAATACAAAATATGTAAGGACCCGAATTTTCCTTTCGATTATATATATATATATAGATATACCTATATACCTAAATGTGAACAATTTACATGTTTCTATGTATGAGTGTTCATTATTTTCATACTTTTTGGTACATGTTCATTTTGAGTGCAACATGTACACGTGTAGGATTCATTCTCGTTTTAGTTAATCGCCATACAACTATAAAATTCAAGAAATATAGGGATACATAGATAAATATATATATATATATACATGGTTTATATATGTATATATACTTAGTCTTAGTAGATTTTCTTGTAACTTTTCTAACTTTTGCAAAAAAGCCCCTAAAGTATAGGTAAATTGTATTTTCTACCCCTAGATATTATTTTCTTCCCTAATATGAATAAATTTATATAATATACAAGAAATATATTATGTTTTCAGATATTTTAAGGGAGGAGGACGAATTTTTGAAGGGGTTCTGGGAGAGAAAATAGAAAATATTAAATACTAGGCTTGTTTGAGTTTTATCCTCCAAGCTTGCCAAATACAATGTATAAATACACTTGGCATACACCTTCTAGAGGTATGAATGCTTGGTTGGCCATGGTTAAAGTAGAGCAACACTTAAGCTACTTAGACCCAAATACTTGGCCAATTAGGGTAGTAATTCGACAAGGACTTAATGCTATTTTATTGCTATGTCTTGTTATTAGTATATATGTAATATTACTTGGAAAAATACCAAAACCACCACACACACACCCGAAAATCCGGCCACACACACACACACACACACTTCATTCCTCTTGTTTTCATTCCATTTTCCAAATATCCTTCAAGTCTTGAAACCCTCTCACCCCTTCAAACACTATCCCTACTTCAAACCCTACAAGGAGAGGAAGAAGACATATCAAGGTAGAAATTGGCCTATGGCATGAGTTAGGTTAGAATTTATCAAACTCTTAGTATTTTACCTTCCTAATTAGGCCTAGGAGGTGACCACAAGTTGGTTTCCATCTTGGGTCCAAGGGGATACAATACGTGTTAGTTATGCATGTGTTTATGATGCATGGTAGGTTACAATCTTTGAGTACACATGCTGAAATTTATGGTAGGCAAACCCAGGTTCTGGTGACTAATGTGTAGATTCCGGCGGGTATTTCCCAGAATCCGGTGACTCCTGTTCAGCACACAGAGGTAGCAGCCGTTGGTGGAGAGAGAGGTTCACAGTGGATAGAAGTCTCCAATTCTCGAACTCTTAAGGCGAAAAAATCTGGAACGGCTGAACAAAGGCAGTTACAACAGACAAGGAGTTTGGTTGGTGCTGGAGAGTCCGAAAATATAGATCCTACAGTGGTTAATAATCCATTTGCGATTCTTAGGGAATCCCAGGTATATCAGGATGTTATGGCTAGAGAGGAATGTGGAGATGAGGGTGAATTACAGGTGGTATCTGCTATTTTCACGGAGCAGGGCAGTTGTGTTACAACACGAAAACTAGATGGCATGGCTAAGGGGCTGGATTTGCCAGAGGTGGGAGAGTTTACAGCCCCTAAAAAATTGGGTAGTGGTTGCAGAGGTAGCGTGGTGGAGAAGCCGGCTCACTTAACAACCACTGAAAAAATCGTGGACTCTGAAAATCAAGAAGATGTTACCATAGTAGATGAGGACAGGCTTGTTGAATTGGATGCAGCTGATATGGTGGAATGGGCTGATGAGTCTTATAGCCAGCCCAACTTGGCTCCCAATGAAATGGGGGCAGCACAGCCCAACCAACTTTTGGAGGGGATTGTGGATCAACAGAGTGCTACACCACGGGCTTTTGGGCTAAGGCATACTGGACCAGGTGAGATACCTTCAAATGGACGTGAGGCAAGCCTGCAGGCCATTTTGGAGCGAACTAGTGAGTTGGGCTCACGACAACCCACTCCAGGTGATTTGGATCCAGCGGAAAGCAGGCCTGGTGCTACAAGAAAATTGGACCAAAAATAATGGAGTGAGGAGACCGAGTCCCAAACAGATTTAGGAACCCAATCATCTAGCCAAAATGATCCCCCCTATCGGGCCACACTCAAGAAACCCCAAACACAGGATAATGAAAGTGACGATAGCCCCACCATGGGCCCGAACAACCTTCAGCCAACTGATCTCAGCAAATTCGAAGAGGAAGTTGATCAAGCCCAAGCAAAGTATAACAGAGATTGCTCCTCGAGTTACAAGGAGTAAAGCCAGGTTTACCAGCTCTTTTTAGTCTCCATTATGATTAATATTCTTCTATGGAACTCTAGAGGTCTTGGCAATCTTGCTAAGATCCGTTACTTAAAATCATTGAAGAAACGAAACAAGCTACAAATTTTGGTGGTTTTGGAGCCAAAGATCCAGCTGGACAGTACGTTTCTGGTGTGCACGCTATGATTTGCGGGTGTTTTTTCGAATCCTAGCAACCATATATGGTGTTTTTATAGTGATAAAGTCCAGACGCAGCTTCTAGTGAGTGAGGACCAGCTCTTGCATGTACAGGTTACCACTGGCTCACTCCCGAAGCCGATTTTTTGTTCTTTCGTTTATGGGAGGCACACATGGACAGCGAGACGAGACCTTTGGAATATCATGCAAAACCTTGCTACCTCAGAACCATGGCTCATTGGAGGGGATTTTAACGTGGTTCGAACGATTGAGGAATGCAAAAGGGGTGCTCGACCGAAACTAGGCGCGATGGATGAGTTTGATGAATGCATTGACGGATGCAGGCTTATTGACCCTGGTTTCGTGGGGGAGCCATTTACATGGGCTAATCGGAAGCTATGGGAATGGTTGGATCGTATTCTTATCTCATCAGGATGGTTGGATATGTTTGAGGACGCTAAACCAATACATCTTCCTCGGCATCTTTCGGATCATTCGCTTTGCTAATTAAACCACTTCACAAGTTGGCCAAGGCTTCTTTAGATTTTCGATTTCAGAGAATGTGGATTAGACATCCGGATTTCCATGCAGTTGTAGCTCAAAGCTGGGCACACCCTACGCTCTCACAAGGGATGCAAAAACTCCAAGATAAGCTGGTCCGTTTTAGGACTTGTCTTAAACAATGGAACTGGACTGCGTTTGGCAATGTATTTGAGAAGGTTGCTGAGGCCGAACGTATGGTGTCTGAAGCTGAAAGAGCATTTGATGGGAATCCTAATGATGATAACCTTGTGGGTATGAATAAGGCTAGTGCACACTTGAATCGAGTGCTTGCGATGGAAGAGGACTTTTGGTGCCAAAAATCTGCCATCAAGTGGTTTAAGGAAGGGGAGCGCAACACTAGGTTTTTTCACAACCTAGTTAAAAGAAAAAGGCAATGGGGTCGTATTCATTGTATAGTCGATGGAGGTCGTTGGAACAACAAGTGGAGCTTAATGAATCCGCTTCTAAGTTCTTTCAACGGCTTCTTACGTGTGAGAATGATGTGCAGATGGATGATAACTTCCAGAATATTCCATGTGTTGTCTCGCGGCAGCAATCTGAATTTTTATGCACCACGCCGTCGCGCGACGAGGTTCGGGAAGCTATTTTCAGTATCTGTCCAAATTCGGTGGCTGGTCCGGATGGATTTTCATCATTCTTTTACCACACTTGCTGGGAATTGGTTAAGGAGGATGTGTATGAAGCAGTGGTCGAGTTCTTTAAGGGGATCCCGATGCCTGGGGCGTTCACATGTACTTCTATAGTTCTGATTCCGAAGACAGATGCGGCTTTATCTTGGTCTGACTTCCGGCCAATTAGCCTGTGTAACGTGACGAATAAGATTATGATAAAGCTTTTATACCTCAAACTTGCCACGATGTTGCCATCTATTATATCACCTACACAGTCGGGATTCGTTCAAGGGCGCGCTATTGCCGATAATATCTTATTGGCTCAAGAACTTATACATGCATTGAACAAAAAGGTTAGAGGGGATCGGCTTGTGGTGAAGCTTGATATGGCTAAAGCATACGATCGTGTGCATTGGCCATTCTTGTTTCGTATGCTTGCGGCGTTGGGTTTTCCTGATCAATGGTGTACTCTTATTCGCCATTGTGTCATGAACTGCTGGTTCTCCGTTATGGTGAATGGGACAAGTGCTGGTTTCTTCCATTCTACTCGTGGATCGTGTGCTGGTTTCTTGTTCCCCTCATGGATGTCTAGAGGACTCGATGATCTTATTAGACGAAATAATTCCATGCGATATCTTGACATCCCGAACGTTGTACTATCTCATCTTGCTTATGCCGACGGCATCATCATTTTTATGAAGGCTGGTTTGGTGGGAATTAGACAGCTTATGACCTTGTTGAGGAAATATGAGGACTTATCGGGCCAAAAAGTTAACATTGCAAAAAGCTCCTTCATCATTTCAAAAAGGTAAATCGAAGATCGGGTACGGCGTATTAGAAGGATAACAGGTTTCTCTTGTGCCGAGTTGCCCATCCGATATTTGGGGGCCCCTTTATATATTGGTAACAAAAGGACTGAGCTCTATATGCCGATCATTGAGAAAATGCGAGCAATGTTGCTTACTTGGGAAAACCGACATCTTAATTTTGGTGGAAGATTATTGCTCATCAAGAGTGTGGTAATGTCCTTCCCGTTGTATTACATGCAAGTGCTAAAGCCTCCTCAAAGCATATTGCAGCAAATGGAGCATCTTCTTAATCGATTTTTTTGGGGATCTTATGGAGGGCAGCGCAAGATGCATTGGGGTGCTTGGAGCGAGATGAGTAAACCGATCGAAGAAGGTGGACTTGGAGTGCGACAACTTGAGGATTTTGTCACCAGCTTCTTCTGTAAGTTATGGTGGTGATTCTGCTTGTAAGATTCACTATGGGCAAAATTTATGAAGAATAGGTATGTAGGTGACTTTCACCCCACTGAAGTGATGCCTAAAGTTCATGACTCCCCTATTTAGAAGCGTATGTGCTAGGTATGGTTACTTGTTGAGCCTCATATTTTTTGGCAAATTGGAGAGGGAGCTGTCAGTGTTTGGCATGATCATTAGCTGTTGGATGCACCATTAAAGGCGTATATTGATTGTCGTGATTATGGAACTGAGATGGTGAGCCGGTTCTTGCCCAATACAGACTGGAATGTGGACCTTCTTGACCAAACTCTTTTGTTATCTTGGGTGGAGAAGGTGTCAGCCGTTCCTATTGATGGTTTTGGTGGTGATAAAATGATTTGGAAGCTAAATCCTAAGGGGAGATTCACGACTAGGTCCATGTGGGAGTATGTTCGAAATAAGGGAGACATGTCGGAGTTATGGGGGCAGATCTGGTCTCCTGCTATCATGCCAAATATCTCCATCTTTATTTAGCGTCTCTTGAAGGGGTGGTTGCCTCTTGATTGTCGGCTTAAACAAAAAGGGTTTATTTTGGCCTCTAAGTGCTTTTTTTGTTTCCAAGAAGAGACTTTCTCTCATCTTTTTTTATCTAGTGCTAAGGCCTCGCGGGTATGGAGGTTATTTGCTGAAATTTTTCGAGTACAATTACCTGATACGGAAGACTTTGGGATGGTACTCAGTTATTGGAAGAACTCTGCTCCAGGGAACAAAATGCATGTGCGGCTGCTAGTTGCTGTTCTTATCCTTTGGTACATTTGGGATGCAAGGAATAATGCCAATTATAGGGGCTGCAAGATGATCTCTAGCCGTATAGTGCAGAAAGTTTGGCGGCATAGGTATCTTCTTCACTGCAGTGGGCTGCTTCCACGACAGTTGTGGGAAGATGATGAGCATCTTATGCCTTTCTTTCATGCAAAACTGAACCAACAGTGGCAAACTGAAGTACAGTTGGTCCGTTGGATACCACCGGACCCTCATTGGATCAAGATTAATACCGATGGAGCAACTAGAGGTCGCACGCGCTTGGCGGGGGTAGGTGGTATTGCGCGGCTGCATGATGGTATTACGGTGTTCGCTTTCTACTCGTTCTTGGGCCAGCAAACGAACACATACGCAGAGTTGTACGTGGTATATGATGCGTTACATCTTGCAAAGGCACGTGGTTTTCAACACATTTGGATTGAATTGGATGCGCAGGCTGTTTTAACCATTACTACAAGGGATACGGTTGCTTCTTGGCAGTTGCAGCCCATCCTTTGCATGATACGGTGCATAATGACACAAATGGATATAAAATTCACACACATTTTTAGAGAAGCAAACCAGGCAGCGGATCGTTTGGCAAATATGGCATGTGATACGATGCAATCACGTGTTATAGAGACAGATCATGTCCAAGGGCAATTACGTGGCATTGTAAGAACGGATCAAATTGGCTTACCTTATTTTAAGCATAGGCGCAAGCTTTG
Source organism: Petrea volubilis (assembly GCA_026212405.1). Classification (NCBI taxonomy): domain Eukaryota; kingdom Viridiplantae; phylum Streptophyta; class Magnoliopsida; order Lamiales; family Verbenaceae; genus Petrea; species Petrea volubilis. The sequence continues at coordinate 54,826 of JAOWBU010000059.1, forward strand.
TTATGTGTAATTCTTGTATTTCACGCTTTCTTATTTCGTTTTTAGATATGCCAATCTTTGATAGCTTGGAGATGTACTGTTTGAACTTTCCCTTGTAATGTTTTTTTGAGCTTTTTGATAATAAAAGGGGGGGACCCTTCGAAAACCTCCCGGCGGACACGTGCCTGTTTTTTTTTTTATTAAAAAAAAAGTTGGCTTCTAAGTTACTATTCATCATCTTCTCCAAAAATACTGACTTGAACGTCAAAGAGCCTACGCCGGGGCAAAATCGGCTAGTCTCACGTGCGTTCCTCCCTCCTTGGCAGGTGGGCCACCAGCAAGATCATCCCGGAGTACCCCCGACACGTGGACGAACCAAGATTCGGCCGCATCATTTTGGCGATAGAGGAAGGGCCTCCTGTCCAAGAGGTGATTTTCCGAAAGAAGAATGGTGAATACGCGGCAAACTCACATGTCCGGCACTTTCTCAGAGAGGGGCAACTGTGACCCTCCCGAAATGACTCAACGGGCAGGGGAAGCCGTCAATGTGAGAGATAAAGGAAAGGGGCAAGCTGCCCCTATACCACCTGCAGGCCCTGGGGTGCATCGGATACGCAGCAAGCAGAACATAAGGTCACCCTCCCCATCAGCCGAGTCAGGCAGCTGCGGGGGGCCTGCGATGACCAAACACTAATCCGATTGTTGTCCGGGGGACTATCTCCATCCCCGAATGAGGTAGGTCCCCCCACCGCCTCTCGTCGCAGCGAACACCCTGCTCCCTCAAAGAGTCATTTCCCGCGTGAGGGGAGCCACCGACATAACCACCGGGAGGAGGTTGCCGAGTCTCGTAGCACCACACGCCGGGTCCCTCCTAGACGTAATGCCGCGGATGCTCCCGCCTGGTCCAGGACCGGTGGTCACCATCCGCGCCCGCGAAGGGAGGAGGGATCGGAGGAACTGGTTCGCATGCGCCAATTGGTCAGCGATCTACAAGATGAGATAGAGCGGCTTTCTAGATGACGTGAAGGAGAGAAAAGTCTGGGGGTGGAAGCTACACGATACCTGCCCCCCTATAACCACCGGTTGGAAAGGTCGCCTTTCATTTTGGAGATTGCGGAATCTTGCTTGGCTCCGGATGAGCGCATGCCTACCAGCCTGCCCCATTATGATGGCACTACTGACCCATTATGAGGACGCAGTGGGGGTGGCAACCAGCAATCTCCATGTATGGGCTCGTCTCTTCTCCACCACCCTCCAAGGGATTGTCCATACATGGTTTAAGAAGATGGAACCATAGTCCATCTCTTCGTACGAGGAACTGGCAGACCGTTTCCTAAATCACTTTGCTGCCAAAATATCCACCAAGCTGTCCCATACTCACTTATATGGGATCGTCTAGAAAGATGGAGAGAGCTTACGGGCTTTTATGGAACGATTCAATAACGAGCTCCTCAAGGTGGAGGATGTTGGGGTTGAGTTCGTCAGACATGCGCTGTATCAGGCTTTGAAGAATGAGAATTGTGCGGAGGCCATCATCATGTAGGCCCCCCGTACCATCGCCGAGATCCAGCACTTGGCCTCCAAGTATATGGAGCTGAAGAACTCAATCTGATAAAGCACCCTCCAAAGACTAAGGATGAAAGAAGTACCAAGCCCCGGAAAGACAAATTGAGGGGCAAGGAAAGAAAGGAACCGACCAGAAAATACAAAGATTATGCTTCCCTCACCAAGACTCCAGCTGAAATCTTCTCCCTTCCTGGGTGCCGCGCGTTTTCAACGCCTAAGAGGATACACGAGGGGAAGAAAGCCCGGAGGAGCGGGAAGTACTGTGCCTACCATCGGCAATATGGGCACAACACGGAGGATTGTTACAATTTGCAAGACGAGATGGAGACCCTGATCCATGGCGGGAAGCTCAAGAATTTGTCAAGAAACTGGAGTATTATGACAACCAAGCTTCCCCGGTCCATCATGATCGATCGAGGTCCCCAAGGAAGCAAAGTCCCTAAAGGCTCTCGGGGACCTCGAAGAAGGCAAGAAAGAGGCCCATGAGCGGTAATCACCCCACCAAAGGCACAATCCTCATGATCGTTGGGGGGCCAGCGGGGGGAGACACTTGATCCTCGCGTAAGAAAGTAGACAGGAAGCTCCAGTATGACCGGTTTGCCCTCGAGGATCTGGGTCACCCCCAGCAGGTCAACACGATCGAAGGATGCTCAATAGAATTCAACGAGAGCAACAGGATCCCAGTATAGAGCCCGGAGGGCCTAACCGAACAACCAGACTATCCAATGGTGGTGACGGTAGATGTGGCCAACTTTGCCAACACCAAGACACTGATCGACAATGGTAGTTCGGCCAACGTCCTATTTTACTCAACGTTGAGGAAGATGGATATGGGCAAAATTGACATGGAGCCGGTGAGGACGCCCTTGGTAGGCTTTGGGTGGGGTCCCAAATTAACCCCTTGGGGCAGATGAGGCTGCCGACGTCCCTCGGCTAGGAGCCTAACAGACAAGCTTTAATGGTAAACTACCTGGTGGTCGACGCCCCGTTTGCCTATAACATGATTTTGGCGTCGGCGCTCAACGCATTCAGGGCGGTGGTGTCCACCTACCACCTCATGATGAAATTCCCCACCGAAGCGGGGATCGGTCAGATGAGATGCGATGTTGTGTACGCATGGACCTGCTACTCGGTCTCGCTGGGAATGAAGCCTGGATCCGGAAAGAGAAGGTCCCCCGAAGTCAGCTCAGATAGCGATTCGGAAGGACCCACAGGGGCACCCTCGAAGACCAAAAAACTCGAGGATAGCAGGATCGAGCCCACTGGAGAATCCAAAGTTATCGAGTTAGAGCCAGGGAACCCCGAGAAAACTACCAAGATTGGAGCTCAGCTTGATCAGGCTAAGGAGGTGATGCTTGTCCAATTCCTTCGAGAAAACTGGGACATATTTGCACGGCCGGATTGTTTCCTTAAACAGGTTTATATCTCGGTCAGCGTACAGGAATCTACTTTTCTTCACAAAGTTGAGGAAAGTCCCCGACTTCAAGTGGACACCCGAATGTGAGCAGGCCTTACGAGAACTCAAAGAATATCTGGCTGCCCCGCCGCTGCTGGCAAAATCAAATCCAGGGGAAAAGTTGTACTTGTACCTCGCGGTATCCCCGGAAGCGGTCAGCTCAGTGATCGTGGTGATAAAAGACCGAAAGCACCTTCCTGTGTACTACCTCAGCAAGGTGTTACAAGGCCCGGAGAATAATTACCTGGAGATAGAAAAATTTGCACTGGCCCTCATCCACTCTGCGAGGAAGTTGAGACAGTATTTTCAGTCACATTCGATGGTGGTGCTTACAGACCAGCCCCTTCGACAAGTCATTTCAAAGCCCAATATGTCAGGCAGGCTTATTAAGTGGGCTATAGAACTAGGAGAATTCGATATTTCCTACCAACCGCGGATTGCCATCCAGGCCCAAGTGCTAGCGGATTTCCTTCTAGAGAGGGTTGGACTGTCGGTAGAGGACCCGCTAGCCACAGACTCGTAGCTTTTTCATGTCGATGGCTCCTCCACCACACAAGGGTTGGGGGGTGGGGGAGCCGGGATCACCTTGCAAAATCAAAAAGGCGATGTGGTGGAGTTTGCTATCAGGCTTAATTTCCCGGTTACAAATAATGAAGTGGAGTACGAAGCCCTTATAGCTGACCTCGAATTGGCAATCTGAGAGAGAGTTTCCCATATTAGGGCCTTCACTGATTCCCAATTGGTGTCTAACCAGATTGGAGGAACATATGAAGCCAGAGATGCGACAATGACCAAGTACCTCGAGTATGTCACAAAGCTGAAGGAAAGCTTCAAGTCTTTTGCTTTGGAACAAATAATGAGGGAGGAAAACGAGCGTGCGATGCCTCGTCAAAATTCACGAGCGCCTTCAAAGGTACTAGGGACCAAATGGTCAGTTTAAAGACCCTCAATTCCTCCTCAATTCGAGAGAAGACTGCCACTATCTTGCCCATTCAGTCCCTCGAACCCAGTTAGCAGGATGAAATCCGCGCCTTCCTGGGTGAGGGAGAGGGGATCACTGATCAAAACCAAATGCGGAGGTTGAGGAGGCAGTGTGCAAGATACGCCTTAGACAACAAAGGAAGATTGTTCCGCAAGTCTTTCCTCGGGCCCCCACTTAGGTGCCTCCTCCCCTTGGAAGCCCGCGTAGTAATGTAGTCAATCCACGAGGGAAGCTGTGGGAACCATGCGGGAGGAAGGTCCCTGTCTAAGAAAATTATGAGGAGTGGGTTTTATTGGCCAACCATCCTTGAGGACGCATCTGAATATGCCCGAAGATGCCCAAAATGCCAGTTTTATGCCAGCATTCCTCACAAGCCAGCTGCAGAAATGGTGAATGTTGAAACTTCATGGCCCTTTGAGCAATGGGGAATCGATGTGGTTGGACCTTTTCCCACAGACAAAGGCCAAAGAAAGTTCGCTATTGTGCCAGTGGAGTACTTTACAAAGTGGGTCGAGGCAGAGGCAGTCCCTAAGATCACATATGCCTCAATTCGGTCCTTCACATGGAAGAGTATCATATGCCATTTTGGGGTCCCCGCCGGTTTTGATATCAGACAACGACACTCAATTCCAGAGTCGGGCCACAACCGAGTGGTGTCAGAGCTATGGTATTAAGCAACGATTTACGTCGGTGGGAAACCCCCAAGCAAACGATCAAGTTGAGGTCACTGGGTGCTCTTAAGGGAGAATGGGCAGACGAATTGCCAGGGGTACTGTGGGCTTATCGCACCACCCCTCGAATAGCAACGGTAGACTCCCCATATACTCTAGTGTACGGATTTGAAGCAGTGATCCCAGCTGAAATATTGCACAGCACGGCCAGTGTGGCGCATTTCAACAGGTCCAGGAATGTGGAAAATCGCGCCACGGAGCTAGATTTGCTTGAGGAGAAGAGGAACGCAGCCTGGTCGAGGATGCAAAAGTATCGAGCCTCCATGGTCCGAGCTTATAATAAAGGAGTACGCCTCAGGAATTTCCAGCTTAGAGACCTAGTCCTCAAGAAGGTCGAGGTATCCAAGCATGTGGGAAAATTTGATCCAAACTGGGAAGGGCCTTACAGAGTTGTAAAGGTCTCAAAACATAATACGTACCGGCTCGAGGACATGGAAGGAAGAGAGTTGCCTCGACGATGGAATGCTTCGAATCTCAGAAAATTCTATGTATAAGATAAGTCTATCTGTCCTATCCTCGATTAGTTGTTTTGTCGATTGATTAAGAAATGTGTCGAGGACACTTTTATTTCGAGGGGAGAGGGGCTGTACAAAAGTGCATTGTAAATAAAGTTTCCTTGTTCCTCTCGATCTTTAAGTTGTTCTTGTGCACCGTTAATCAATTGAATTCTTTTGTGAAGTTATGCATAGTGCAATACTCTTATGAAATCAAGGGAATTCGAGTTACGTTATTCCACTCGATCACGACTCCTATTAAAGTTCCTAAAAAGTAATCTTGCACTGAAGTGCATAACTTAGCACATTTGTTGAATCGAGGAAATCCCTTGATCCCACCGAAGCATTGTAACTTAAAATATAAATGTAGTGTAAAACAAAAGCGAACAAAAGATTAATAGCACTTTTTGGAACAGGAAAGGCCCCGAAAAGGAGTGAAGCTTCATTATTAATCCCGAGGGTAACCAAAGTACAAAGGGAGGACTCAAGCGGACCTATACAAGGGGAGCTAAAAAATGAGCAAAGGGGATTACAGTAAAAGGGGGGTTTTTGACCTAGTCACTAACTTCGACAGGTCTCTCCTCCTGATCTCCGTCCTAGCCCCTGGTGTCGGCAGTCGCCCCCGCATTATCACCTCCATCTTTGCCCTCGGGGTCACTTGAAGAGCTCGGCCTGGCCATCTGGTCCTTCCAACTCTCGGGAGCTGGCGTAGAAGGGAGCGAAAGGTCCTCCTCGCCTGATGACTCGCCTTTGGCACTTTCAGGCAGTTGGATATCGAGGCAATGGAAGAAAAGTTGAACTCATTCCCCTGGAAGTCGAACTCCTTGGACTTCCCCGACGAGGGCGACGCCTCTTCTACAGCTACCCCATTGTGGTCAAATGCAAGCCCAACTAGAGTTGCGATCAAAGTCCTCGTCCAGGTCACCCCGCACTTGGAGCTGATCGAGGACAAGGTCAACCGCCTCTGCAGAGTCCTGGAAGCTAAGGCATGTTCGAATGTAATCGAACGCCTCACTCACGAGGAACCTCGAGAAGGCTCGCTTGATCCTCTTGCGGCACCGCCTAGGGAAGGTCCACTCAGCCCGCCGAAGTCCCGCTTTAACGCCCTCGTTGTAGTTACAGAAAGCTTGGGCTTCTGCCTCGGCTCTTTTCTGATTAACTACTTCGAGGCGCTCTTTGGCAAAGTTACGGGCGATTTCAGCCTCTTCACACAGTTCCCGCGCATCCTCCCAAGCCTTGGCCGTACGCTTCACCTCGTCGTCCAAGTCCTTGCATTGCTTCTCGAGCTCTGCAATGCGGGTCCTGGCGGACTCGAGAAGTTATTGGATTTCTTGCAGTTGCCCTCGAAGAGTGTCGTTTGTCGAGGCCAGTTCCCCGGCGAGGACCTCGGTCTCTTCGAGGCGTTTCTCTGTGGCGGCAGGCACTTGTTTTTTCTTCTTTCTCTCCTCCCGGAAGAGTCTCTTGTACTTATTCTTCCCCCAGCGAAAAATGCTCGCACGATGAAGGAAGTGATGGGAGAGAGGGATGACGACCTGCCCAGGAACACAAGGTTAAAAACAGAAAGCGGCAGACATCATGAGAAGTAAAAGAAGATATGCCCTTTCCCCGATCAAGGCATTGGCCAAATTTGTCTCCAGCTCTGCGATCGAGCACTTTAAGAGCGACCGCTGGTCGGCCAGCAACTGGAGACCCCGGAGTAGAGCCAAGTTCATCTTGTTGTCTATCTCATTGGCTCCTACCCCAGTTATGCGAAGGTTGGATTGGTGGTGTTGGAGGTGAATGGGGTTGCTGGGCCCCGCATCAACACACTTGAGAAGTTCCTCCTCCTCGTCTGTGTCCGAGGGCTCGAGGCTAGCCACTCGTTTCCCTTAGCCTGAGGGAGCGGGCCTCTGCTTCTTCGCCTCTCGGGTGGCCTCCTCAGCTGCAGCCCTCTTTCGAGAGCCTTCAGTCCCCCCTTCGCGAATGGAGACCCCCGACAGAGCCCTTCGAGGGGCGACCCTCCCGGGACTTGGCCGTGTGGGAGGAGTTGTTTGACCAGACGCATCGGGGGGACTGCTGACTGTTGCTTCCATTCGAGGTGGGGGCGATGCTGGTAGTGGCGGCCTTGGCGAAGCTATGGCGGGGGTAGGCGTACTGGTAGTGGCGGCGGCTGCTGGCGGCGTAGGAGTCTCAACTTGGGGGGCCGCCTGATCCAGGGATCTTGGCCACCCTCGTCTCTCCCCGGGGCCACCACCTCCTCGGCCTTCGATGCCTTAGCCTCCGCTGATTGGGAAGCTCCTTTTTCTGCGGCTTGGTTAGATCCCTCGCCAGTGCTAGTATCCCTTCTTGGCCATCGGGTTTTCTGAATGACGGATTTATGGAACGCTGTCATTTTGGGACGAGGAGGCTGAGATTGGCGCCTTTGATGGTCGAGCCTAGCCAACAAAGCCTTGCGTGCATCCATGAGGATAGTGAGACCTGCATAATGAGCGAGTCAACACTGGAGGGCCCTCGAAAAGGAAAGCAAGCAAGAAATAAACTTAAAAGAAAAGAGAGAAGGGGAAGTTTAGGCCCTAAGGACCCTCTCGGAAAAGGTTTGGTGCCGCGTACCGGGGAGCTCGCTAGGGCCGGGGTCGCCGGAGGCATTTGAAAGGCGGCAGGCCCGGAGTATGTCCTCCGAGGTCAGGAAGACGGCACACATCCTGCCCATTTTGGCCAAGTCTACTACTTGCCCCTCGTCGAAGCTTGGCTCTTCATGGAAAAAGTTCCGATTAAGCATAGGGGGTTGTTGCCAATTCGAGGGCATACCCAACTGCCCTCGATCCTCCATGAAGACGAATTTTCTTTTCCACCCAGACCCATAGGAGGACTTAAAACCGTCCAGCACCTTCGAGGAAACCGAACGGGCAGATAGGTACAGAAACCCAGGCTCGTCTTCAGCCGATTCGCCTAGGCCGGACCGAACCGAATCGTTCAACCGAAAAAACTCCAAAAAGTTGGCAGGGCTGGCCTCTTCCTTCAAGCATTTCATGATCACCACGAAGGCAATGATGATCATGATGGAGTTTGGTACCAGTTGACTGGGCCAGACGCCGGCAAACTCCAGCAACCTTCAGACTTCGGGAGAAAGGGACAAACGCAATCCCGCTTCGAAATAGTAGAGGTTGAGCGCTACGCATCCCTCCCGAGGCTCCACCATGTTCTCGTTGGGGTTCGGCATGTGAATGGGAAATTGAACTCCGAACTCCTCCTGGATCCTATTTATCTCCGCCGCTATAATATTACTGGAAATGTCGCGGGGGAGTGAAGAGGTTTGGAACTTGCTCATTCCGCCACCTAGTGTCCTTGGGCTCTTGGCTGGGGACCCACTAGGCCCTGCATCCCCTTTGGCGGGCCCTGGTGTCTTCTTCTTCTGACGGGGGCGAGCTCTTTCCGGCGCGTTGCCCGGCGCCTCTCATCTCAAATCGCCGCATGACAATGCCCCGGCCTGCGTTGCCCCGGTGGTCTCTGCGGCACAACCTTCGCCGGTGCCTGAAACCGGCTGGGAGGGGAGGCGAAATTCCCTCTCCGCCGCCAAGTTCTCAGGCGTTGGTTCTGAATTGTCCAATATCTTTCTCTTTGGGCCCATGGCGGCTAGGGTTTTTGGCTAAGATGGCAATGCTAAGAAAGAAAGAAAAGAAAGTTCACCTGGAAAAGATGAACGGAGAAGACAGGTGCCTGAAAATGCTAATTTCTTTGAAAACCCTTGCTTCTACTGCTTGTACAAATGCTATAGGTGAGAGGAAAAATTGATTTGTGGCGAAATCCTCAACTATTTATAAGTTACACGGGAAACGCCACCAGCCATTATGACGCTTCGGTCACCGCGGCCAAAAAGGTCTACAGTAATTATGACTAGGCACGCCCCTCCTCATGATGACTTTTCGGCGGCCAGAAATTAATGGACAGGGGCATGCCACGTCTCGCCAAACAGGCGCGTAGTCCGGCAGAGCCGGAAAAGGGGCGACCTTTCCTGCCTCGATGGCGTTTCAAATTCAAAAATGAAAGGACACCTGACATCCAATCAATTAATTCACTCTTGAAAGCTGGCGTCCTCGCCACGATCCAGAGTGGGGGGACTAATGATGAATCATGTGCCACCTCACTACCAGCCTCAGATTCGCCTAAGTAGGGGAGTTATGGCCCTCGATACGACGATGGCCCTCGATACGGCTCACAAGTTGATCTCTCCCTCGAGAGCCCCGTAAGGCACGAACATGCTATCCCGGGTATCCTCGAACTAAGTTGCGGCCGTCGAGCGCGCCTCTATCAAGGGCGAGATCCCATACTTAGCCATTGCAAGGTTAGGACATCCAACGGGGACAAGTGCAGCTGGCGATCTCTAACAAGTGCAACCCACTGCCACCTAACGCATCCCAGTGGCACATGGGTCCATCCCATCAGTCTCCAACGCATTAAATGTCAAGTCATAAATATAATCATTGGTCATAAATGCCAAGATACATATTAATTGCCAATAAGGCCCCTCATTAATGAGAAGTGGGAGCAGCCGCCAATACGATCCATGGAAGGGACAAAAGGCACATGTTAGTACGGTTACAGTGCCAAAAGTGACCGGCCCCCACCAACCAAGTCACATCCAGGCTCCTCACTCTCATATAAAAGCCCCCAATGGCTCTCCACCCGGAGGTAAGGAAAGAAGAAGAAAATCATATAACACTCTCTTATCAAGCAACTTGGCTTCTAAGTTACTATTCATCATCTTCTCCAAAAATACTGACTTGAGTCTAGTCTAACGTGTGCTCCTCCCTCCTTGGCAGGTGGGCCACCAGCAAGATCATCTCGGAGTACCCCGACACATGGACGAACCAAGATTCGACCGTATCAAATATATATGTTGTTTTATGAATACTATGTTTCAGTACAAATTATGCTATGTTTTAATACAAATTATGCTCTATGAATATAAGCTTAGGTTCTCTATGAATAATTGTGTTCTAGCATGATTCATCTTGAAATTATGATTTCGAATAATTATGTTCTAGCATGATTCATCTTGAAATTATGATTTCAAGCGTATGTTTTATGTGTTATTATGTTCTAATTATGATAATAAAGCATGCTGTTAAATATGTATTACTTAAAAACCTTGTTGCGCATGCTCGGGCCCTAATGTGTTCGGAGTGGATGGGGTTGAGTTCGGATGGGTGGCAACTGGCTTGCCAGTCTTAATATATGTTCCCGTCATCCATGGTTCTAATACCGCTTTACATGGATGGAGTGTTCCATGTATGAAGTGGGTTGGAGGAAACGGCATATTCTTGAGGTATGGCCACTAATGTGATTGGATGAAATTGGTGTGATTCGATAGGAATATGATTACAAATAATTGTGTAGAGTGAGAGTTGTAAGGAATTTTGATCACAAATGGTGATCCTAAAGGTAAAAGTGTGAAATTATGTGATATTTAGTGAAAAATTGATGTGATTATGTTTACTTAAATACACACCTTTACCTTACGTGATAAAGTGAAATCCTTACTCAATCGTCGTGTTGATAGATGTTATGACTTTTTTTAGGCAAAGATGATACAGTCCATTAGGAAGAAGGCACCACTGGGCATTACGTAACTTTTAATTAGCTAGAGTTTATTATTGTCACTTGTATACCAGCTTTTGTTATAACTATGACTTTAGTATATTATACTAAATTTTGTGGTGAAGTTGTTATGTACTCTTAATAAAGTAGTAGGGTATTTCAGGTCATTACAAATGGTAATAGAGCCACTTGTTAGCCAGAATACCGGGAGCTAAGTGCTTTGTGGGGCAAAGTGCTATGAACACGGGAACCACCTTTTGAGTCTGCAGAGCAAATGTTGCGTCTTGAGCCCGAAAGGCAAAGTGTTATATCTTGAATGTCTTGCGCTTGCGGGGCAAAGTACTGTGTGTGCGGGAGGTACCTCTTGAGCCCACATGAGCTACATCTAGAGTCCCAATGCATGACAGTCGGTTTTGGTATGTGTGACTTTTGCTGAACACCTCAAGTGTATTTATTGGATTTCATATTTGAGTAAATTATGTTTTGGGTCCTAAACTGTATAGTGAAGGCGTATCTTTGGGACTAGAGTTGTAACATCCCAATTTTTATATACATTAAATAGGTATAATAATACTAACTAAAAATCGGTTCTCTATTATATGTGTGTAGAAACCAATATATATACTTGCATGCATAAAAATTGAAATTTTGTGTATAATATATATAAAATCAAGAAATATATAGCATATATGCATGTATTTTCGAAAATTATAAATAAAAATACATTTATTTTATTTGTTAAATGTGTTAGGACACTTGTCCATATCATAAGCTAGAAGAAAATTAGGGCACATGTTATTTTACACATGTTATGATCAAGACACCTAACAAGACACTTGTTTTTATGAAATTTAAGATAAGATGATCTCCAGTATACAGAAGACACATGTAGGAACACTTGTTCTTATCTTCATAAATCCTAGGGTACTTGTGTGCAATTTATACAAGGCCTTATCTCAATCCAAGAGCTACAAATTTGTCCTTAGTCATTAAGCAAAGATCAATGGTCATAATTTAGCCAAAAATGCACAATTAGATTTGAAAGAGATAAGGTTAGGGACACCTAAACCCTTTTCTCATCTTGGTTCTTACACTTAGATACCCTAAAAATTTGCCACAACAATGCTTTGAGATTTAATAATAAAATAATGAATCTTTCATGAACAAACATCTATAAATAGGGTGTCTCCCCCACAATTGGAAATCACAACACACACTCGCACACTCATATACATAGAAGAAATCCTAAAGTTTGCTCTCATAATTAGAAGGTATGTCTAAATCTTAGACTTTCTTATGTGCTTTAAATTCAAGTTCTTTTTACTTTAAGTAGTTAATTTATGCTTATATGTATACATGTCTAAGGATTAGTTATCTTATGAACATGCCTATATCCATGTTTTGTCTAAATGATTAAGTATAGTAACATAAGGATTGCTAGTATTCTCTTATATCCATACATATTTAGCTAAAGTTATTTTGAAAACTATAGATATGCAGTCATGCAAGAATATTGTTTATTCATGTACTTATGCATAGTACTTTACTAAAAGTAGTTAACTCATTTGTATATATTTTAAATTATCGCATCAAATTACATATATATATGTTATGCCTATGCATAAATATAGTAACATAAGGATTATCCATATGCTTATGCACATATCTACATATTTAAAAGATTAAGCTTGCTCTTATGAATTATATACATTTATGTAGTTAAAGTTTGATGCGGTCGTTTTCTGGTTCGACCACGTGTCGGGATCTGAGGAGCTCCCAATAATAATGCTGGTGACCCCCATTAATGAGACTAGCCGATTTTGCCCTGGCGTAGGCTCTCCGATGCTCAAGTTAGTTGTAGGGTATTTGGAGAAGATGATGAACAGTAAATGAGAAGTATTCTTGCTTATCAAGATTGAGTGGAAAAATGAGTAGATCTTAGTTTTCTTACCCTTGGATGGAGAGTCGATTTAGTATTTATATGAGAGTGAGGCACCCGAATGTGACATGGTTGGTGGGAGCCAGTTAACTTCATTGACATGAGTTGTACGTGCATGTAATTTTTGTCCCTTTTGGAACTCCTGTCGGCGGCTGCTCTCACGTCTCATTAATGGGGGGCCTTATTGGCATTTAATGTGTATCTTGGGTATTTATGACTAAGGATTGGATTTATGATTGGGCATTTAATGTGTTGGAGACTGATAGGACTGACCCATGTGCCACTGGGGCGCATTAAGTGGCAGTAAGTAAGGTCTGCCATTAGTGGCCAGCTGGATTTCTCCCCGTTGGCCATTGAGTTTGGTAGAGGCTAAGTATGGGGTTGCGCCCTCTACACAAACACGTTCGAGGACCCCTTACACCATTAAACCTCTTGTGCCTTAGGGTAAGCCTTGAGGTTACTTCTTCGTGCGAAGCGCCCCGAGGCTCGTTTCTTGGAATGGACGTCCTTGAGGGTCGTGGGTTCTCTCGAGGGTCCCTGGGCAACGTACTTGGGTGCATTACCGCAATCTCAAGGACAGTCAGGCTTAAAACCTCGTTTGAGGGCAGCCCGACTGGTTGAGGGCTTCATTACTCCACACTTGGATTGGTCAGGATTGTTTCAGCTGATGTAGAGGGATGAGGTGGCACCAGGCTCATCATTAGTCCCCCCAGTCTTGATTTTGACGAAGATGTCAGCTTCAAGAGTGACTTGTCTTCTGGGATGCCAAGTGTCCTTTTGGATTTTGAATTTGAAATGCCAATTGGGCATGAAATGTCGCGCTTTTCCACCTCTGACGGCCCACGCGCCTGTTTGGGAGATGTGGCGTGTCCCTATCCATTAATTTCTGGTGGCGAAAAGTCATGATGGCAGGGGGCGTGTCCTCGGCCATAATTACTGTAGGCTTTATTGCCATAGTGGCCAAGGCGTCATAATGGCTGGTGGCGTTTCCCATACCCTTTATAAATAGCTGAGGGTTTCTTCCTAAGGTCGATTTTTCCCTTCACGTTCACCCGGAGCATTCGTATGAGCGTTGGAGACACAAAGCTTTCAAGGAACGCCATTGCCGGCGTTCACAATCACGTTCATTCTATCTAGGTGAACTTTTTTTTCTTTACTCTCTTTTTTAGAAAATCCCAAATTCAGAAACCCTAGCCACCATGGGTCCGAAAAGAAAGATCTTGGATGACTCGGATCCGATGCCTTGGGACTTGGCGGCGGAGGGGGACGTTCGCCTTTCCTCCCAGCTGATTTTAGGCGCCAGGGCGAGCTGCACCACAGAGACCACCTGGGCGACTCGGGCCGGGGCGCCGCAGAGTGAAGGTCTTAGAGAAGAGGCGCTAGAGAGGGTTCACCCGAGACAGAAGAAAAAATCTCAGGGACCGACCGGGGGGGATGCCGGGCCCAGCGGGTCCCCTTCCAAGAGCCCAAAACCACAGGGTGGAGGAATGGGCAAATTTCAGACTTCTTCGCTCCCTTGGGATATTTCTAGCAACATTACGTCGGCGGAGATGGAGAGAATCCGGAAGGTGTTTGGGCTTCTGTTCCTTATCCATATGCCTAGCCCCAGGGAGAACATGGTGGAACCCCGTGAAGGGTGCACCGCTTTCAACCTTCACCATTTTGAGGTGGGGTTGCGGCTGCCTCTATCCCCCAAAATCTGGAGGCTTCTGGAGTTCGCCGGCGTGTGCCCTAACCAACTGTGTCTAACTCTATCATGATCATTGTCACCTTCGTAGTGATCATGAAATGCATCAAGGAGGAAGCCAGCTTGGCCAATTTTCTAGAGTAGCCCCTCGAATGGCCGTGCCCGGGGTGTCTATTCGCGAGGGCGGCACTGAGGGCTCTCGTAGGAGGGCTGCGGAGGAAGAGGCCTCTAGGGGGGGCAAAAAGCAAAGGTTTCACCCCATGGGTAAGGGGAAACGGGCAGCCAGCCCTGAGCCCTCGGATTCTGACGAGGAGGAAGAGCTCCTCAAGTATGCGGATGCGGAGCCCAGCAACCCCGTTAACCTCCGGGACTACCACTCCAAACTCCGTATCATCGGGGTGGGTGCCAACGAGACTAACACCAAGATGAACTTGGCTCTTCTTCGGGGTCTTCAACTGCCTGGCTTACCAGCGGGCGGTTCTGAAGTGCTTTATTGTGGAGCTCGAGACGAACTTCGCCAATGCCCTAATCGGGGTAAGAATACTTTCGCTTCACTTTCGTTTTTCACTAGCTTTATTATATACTGTCTAAACACCCTCTTGGTGATTTTTGGCAGGTCGTCGTCCCACTTTCCCATCACTTCCTTCGGCACGCCAGCATTTTCCGCCTGGGGAAGAACAAATATACGAGGTTGTTCCGGGAAGAGAGGAAGAAAAAGCATCAAGCGCACGCCGACATGGAGAAGCACCTCGAGAAAACTGAAGTCCTTGCCAGGGAGCTAGCCTCGACCAACGACACTCTCCACGGCCAACTCCAAGAGAACTAGGAGCTTTTCGAGTCTGCTAGGACTTGTATATCTAAGCTCGAGAAGAAGTGCGAGGATTTGAACGGTGAGGTGAAGAGGACCGCCAAGGCCTGGGAGGAAATACGGGAGTTGTACGAGAAGATGACCCTCGACCGCGACTTCGCCAAAGAGCACCTCGAGGAGGTAAACCGGAAAAGGGCCGAGGCAGAAGAAAAGGCCTTCCGAAACTACGATGAGGGCATCAAGGCGGGGCTTTGAAGAGCGGAATGGACCTTCCCTAAACGATGCCGCAAGAGGGTCAAGCGTGCCTTCTCGAGGTTCCTTGTGAGCGAGGCCTTCGATTATATCCGAACGTGTCTCAGCTTTCAGGACTCCGCAGAGGCGATTGACCTCGTCCTCGATCAACTCCAAGTGCGGGGGATCTCGATAGGGACTTTGATCGAAACTCCGTTGGACTCTCCTTTGATCGCAACGGAGTGCCCTAGGAAGAAGCGTCCTCTACCTCTGGGAAATCTAAGGAGTTTGACTTTTAGGGGAACGAGTTCAACTTCGTCTTCCGCTACCTTGATATTCCACCTCTCGAGAGCGCGCAAGGAGAATCCTCTGGAGAAGAGGGCCTCCCACTTCCGTCTGCGCGGGCTCCGGAGTCCTGGAAAGACAAAATGGTTGGGCCAAGTTCCCCCAGCAATTCGGAAGGCGCAGTGGTGACAATGACTAGGTAGAGGCTTATGCTGGCGTCAGAGGCCAGGGCAGGGGCCAGGATGAAGGACCCGTTGAAGTTAGCGACCAGGTGGGGCTTCATTCACTGCAAACCCCCAAGCCTCCGTAACCCCTTTTTGTAAATCTGATGCCTTCGGGCTTTATTAATGGAATTTATTCATTTTGAGGCATTTTCTAGTTCAAAAAGCATGTTATTAGTTTTTGCTTTGTTAATATGTTACAATAATGTCTCAAAAAGTTTGAGAAAGAATCCTCTC
The DNA here is from genome assembly GCA_026212405.1 of Petrea volubilis. Taxonomy (NCBI): domain Eukaryota; kingdom Viridiplantae; phylum Streptophyta; class Magnoliopsida; order Lamiales; family Verbenaceae; genus Petrea; species Petrea volubilis. The sequence goes on from JAOWBU010000059.1 coordinate 71,019, forward strand.
GATTCATCGAGCGCAATGAACTGGGTGTTTAAGAAACTCAGGGAGAGGGGGGTACAAAGCCGATTAATGGCGTGCGAGAGTACTTTGAGCTATAACGATCGGATTTTTCCTTATTGAAATTTTCTACAAAATATTTTTCACATATTGAAATTTACAATATAATTTCGCATAGCCCATCCTCCCCTCGAAAGAAAAGTGTCCTCGACACGTTTTCTACTTAATTTACATATTAATTAAACAAGGAGGGAATAATAAACTTATCTTATTTTAAACATAAAACTTTCTTCGAGACCTTTACAACTTTGTAGGCAGTTCTCTACCGTCCATGCCCTTGAGCCGGTACGTATTGTTCTTCGAGACCTTTACAACTTTATAGGGTCCCTCCCAATTTGGATCCAACTTTCCCACATGCTTGGATACTTTGACTTTCTTGAGGACCAAGTCTCCAAGTTGGAAGTTTCTGGGGCGTATGCCTTTATTATAAGATCGGGTCATAGAGGCTCGGTACTTTTGCATCCTCGACCAAGCTTCCTTTCTTCTCTCCTTGTTCAGGTTCAACTCCGTGGCTCAGTTTTCATCATTTCTGTCCTTGTTGAAATGTGCCACTCTATTCATGCTGTGCAATATTTCGGTTGGGATCACCGCCTCGGTTCCATATACTAGGGCATATGGGGAGTCCGCCGTTGCCATTCGAGGGGTTGTGCGATAAGCCCATAGAACCCCAGGCAACTCGTCTGCCCATTCTCCTTTGAGAGCACCCAATGAAGTCTTCAAATTTTGCAAAATAATGCGGTTGGTGACCTCGACTTGACCGTTCACTTGGGGGTTGCCCATCGATGTGAATCGTTGTTCGATTCCGTGACTTTGGCACCACTCGGTCATGGCTTGACTCTGGAATTGGGTGCTATTGTCCGAGATCAATATTCGAGGGACCCCAAATCTGCAGATGATATTCTTCCATATGAAGGATCGAATTGAGGCGTCGGTAATCTTGGGGACTGCCTCAGCTTCGACCCATTTCGTAAATTATTCCACTGCCACTATGGCGAACTTTCTTTGACCCTTGCTAGTAGGGAAAGGTCCTACCACGTCGATTCCCCATTGATTAAAAGGCCACGAGATTTCAACGTTCACCATTTCTGCAGCTGGCTTATGAGGGAGGTTAGCATAAAACAGGCATTTTTGGCATTTCCGAGCACACTCACATGCTTCTTCTAGGATCGTGGGCCAGTAGAAACCACTTCTCATGATCTTCTTAGCCAAGGATCTTCCTCCTGCATGGTTCCCACAACTCCCTTCGTGGGCCGATTACAATACCTCCCTCGCCTCCGAAGGGAGAAGACATCTAAGTGGGGGTTCGAGGAAAGATTTTCGGAATAACATCCCTTCACTATCCAAAGCATACCTCGTGCATTGTCTCTTTAGTCTTTGTGCCCACTTTTGTTCAGTTGTTCCCTCGCCCCCTCTCCAAAAAGGCACGGATCTCATCATGCCAACTAGGCTCAAGGGGTTGAATAGGGACAATGCTGGTTGATTGCCCTCGAATTGAGGGGCAATTGAGAATGTTGAAATTGACAACTTGGTCTCTAGTACCTTTAAGGGCACTCGCGAATTTTGATAGCTCGTCCGTGCGCTCATTTTTCTCCCTCGGTATTTGTTCCAAAGTGAAAGATTTGAAACTATCCTTCAGTCTGGTTACATGCTCGAGGTATTTAGTCATTGTAGTGTCTCTTGCTTCGTACGTTCCACCGATTTGGTTGGAGACCAGCTGAGAATCGGTGAAGGCCCTGATATGGGAGACCCCTCCTCTAATGGCCAATTCGAGGCCAGCGATAAAGGCTTTATATTCAGCTTCATTGTTGGAGATGGGGAAGCTGAGTCTGATGGCGACCACGTCGCCTTTTGGACTTTGCAAAGAAATCCCGGTTCTCCCCCGGGTACCCATGGGCTTGTGGTAGGTGGGTCTTTTTCTTCCGGTAGTCCAACCCTCTCGAGGAGGAAGTCGGCCAACACTTGGGCCTGGATGGCCGTTTGTGGTTGGCATAAGATGTCGAACGTCTCCCAGCTCTATAGCCGATTTAATCAGCCTGCCCAATGTATTAGGCTTCAAAATGTATTAGGCTCCGTGAGCACCACCATCAAATGCGACTGAAAAGATTGCTTTAATTTTCTCGCAGAATGAACCAAAGCCAAAGCGAACTTTTCTATTTCTAGATAGTTCTTTTCAGCCCCTTGTGGCATCTTGCTGAGGTAGTAAACAGGGAGGTGTTTCCGTTCCCTTACTACTATGATTACGGAGCTGACAGCCTCAGGTGATACCTTGAGGTATAAGTATAATTTTTCTCCTGGATTGGTTTTGGCAAAAAGTGGTGAAGTAGCCAAATACTCCTTGAGCTCACGTAGAGCCTGCTCGCACTCGGGAGTCCATCTAAATTCAGGAACCTTCCTTAACTTCTTGAAGAAGGGCAGATTCCTATCCACCAACCGAGAGATGAATCTGTTAAGAGATACGATCCGGCCGCAAAGCCTCTGAACATCCTTCTCTGAATTGGGAGTTTCGATTTTTTGCAGTGCCTCAATTTTTTCAGGGTTAGCCTCAATTCCTCTCTCGCTAACCATGTACCCCAAAAATTTTCCCCCTCGAACTCCAAAACTGCATTTCGAGGGGTTGAGTTTGAGGCTAAACTCTCTGAGCACCTGGAACACTTCCTTCAAATGTTCGAGGTGGTCTTTCTTCTTGGTGCTTTTGATGATCATATCATCCACATACACTTCAATAATGTGCCCGATGAGTTCTTTAAAGATGAGGTTTACTAACCTTTGGTAAGTCGCCCCTGAGTTCTTAAGTCCGAAGGGCATGAGCAGAAAGCAGTACACCCCCATCTCTACCACGAACGAGGTTGTGGGCTGGTCCTCTTGGGCCATTGAAATTTGATAGCATCCTTGGTAAGCATCCATTATACTCATCATTTCACAAGGCGCAGTAGAGTCCACTAGTTGGTCGATTCGAGGGAGCGGGTAGGGGTCCTTTCAGCATGCCTTATTGAGATCTATAAAATCGTTGCACATTCTCCATTTGTCCAGCCCCTTGGGGATTACCACCACATTGCATAGCCATTCGGGGAAGTGTATAACACAATGTATCCAGCTTCCAACAACTTGTTTACTTCTCCCTCTATTATTTTATTTCTCTCGGCCCAGAAAACTCTCTTCTTTTGTTTGATGGGCTTGAAAGTCGGATTGACTTTTAATCGATGCACAATAACCTCGGGACTGATCCCGAGGAAATCCGAGAGCTGCCATGCAAACACATCCTTGTTTTCTTGAAGGAATTGTATGAGCATTACCTCCTTAGCCATGTCAAGTTGCACTCCAATCTTGGTGGTCTTCTTTGGATTCCTCGGTTCTAGCTCGATAGCTTTAGATTCTCCAGTGGACTCGATCCTGCTATCCTCAAGTTTTCTGTTTTTCAAGAACGTCCCTGCTGGTTCTTTAGAATTGCTATCAGAGCCTACTTCGGGAGACTTCTTCTTCTCAGACCTAGGCTTCATTCCCAATGACACCGAATAACAGGTCCATGCGTCCACCACTAGGTAATTCACCATTAAAGTTCTTCTTGTCGGCTCTAGATCGAGGGACATCAGCAACTTGATTTGCCCTAGGGAGGTGATTTAGGACCCCCCCCCCCAAAGCCTACTAAGGGTGTCCACACTGGCTCCATATCTATCTTGCCCATTTCCATCTTCCTTAGCATTAAATAAAATAGGACATTGGTAGAGCTAGCCGTTATCAATCAACATTTTGGTGATGGCCAAGCTAGCCACGTCCGTCGTTACCACCATCGGATAGTCGGACTGCTCCACCAGACTTGCTAGACTCTATACCGAGATCCTGTCACTCTAATTGAATTCTATAGAGCACTCCTAGATCGTGTTGACCAGTTGGGGACGATCATCTAGGTCCCTGAGGGCAAACCGGTCAT
>JAOWBU010000437.1:0-25000 GCA_026212405.1 Petrea volubilis
AAAATAAAAGTTGAAAATTATGCATGCGATCGATTATTAGTCTTCAAAAGCCATCAATGAATTAAGATTGATGTTACTTAGATTATTTTGTTGAAAGTACAATTATGTATATAACTGCAAATAAGATATGATTATGAGTCTTCAAAAACCATCAATGAATTAAGATTGATGTTACTTTGATTATTTTGTTGAAAGTACAATTATGTATATAACTGCAAATGAGATATTATACTCATATGTCTAGTACCATTCAAGGGGTTGGAGGCAAGTTAGATCGGATTTTTATAAAATATTAAAAGTATTGTCAATTTTTTTTGGGGAGTAATTTAATTTTTTTTTTTAAAAAATACATATAAAATTTAATTCAATCTAAATTTGAAAAGGGGGGCCGGTGGGAGTGGGTGGCCTCCGCCCCCTTGGCTCAGCCTTTGATACCATTGATTGATGTCAACAGGATGATTAAGATGAGATACCGTAATGTGAGGAAAGTACTAGTTATATCGTGTTGCTTAAACTAGTTCGCTTTAACAAAATGATAATCTAGTTTATAAAATGATACCCCCTCAGCCTCTTTCCGTTTCAATTTTATCAATTTTTTCCTCTCCGTTTATAAAATTCTTCAATTTTGTCATCTCCGATGATCAATATTTCGATTGTTGTCTGATTTTGGACATAACTTCTCGCCGATGATGACGTGATGATTTTCTGTCCATTTATGGTGATGACTGGAAAAATCGCAATTTGCGGCCAAAAAATTGCCACATCATCAATAGCGAGAAGTTATGTCCAAAATTGGATGACAATCGAAACATTGATAATCGGAGAGGACAAAATTGAAAAATTTGAAACGAAGAGGACAAAATCAAAAATAGGCTAAATCTAGAGGACATAAATTGCAATTATCCCATTCATTAAAAGCTAACCGCATGCCTTTCACCATCAATGAAAAGGTTAGAAACTAAGGTTTGGTTAATTATATATCATACCATATAAACAATAACCAAGCACCACCACCCCACTTATGGAATCAAATATGTGCTAGAAATTTTTTTGGTGTGTTAGGTTTGGAAGAAACATTATGGCCAAATTGAAGTCACCGAGAGAAAGGGGGTTTAATATATATATATATATATATATATATATATATATATATATTCCTTTAAAAAGAATAAAGTGGGTTACAATAGATAATCAAAATGATTAATGAAGTTCCCATGTTTAAGCTCACTACTAAGAAAATGATCTAATTTAATACGTATAACATGACATTTTAAAAAAGTGCATCTAAATCATATATTTATTATATCATAATAAATGTCTCAAAGATAAGCTATTAGTACACTAAAATACATGATTTTTTACCTGGTGAATTCAAATCAAAAGTGTTACAATATTCTTTTTCTTTTTTTTTTTGTTCTTAAGTGTTACAATATTCACTTGCAGTGAAAGTTTATATTGTTAAAAAAATAATCAACGTCAGTGTGATAACATGATATTTTTAAAAAGTGTTTCAAATATACACCAATGACACTTTATAAAAAATGTTGCAATAAGTTAGACTAAATTGTATAAAGAATGTATTGTCTATGACACTATAAAATGTTAGAATATGCTATTAATACACTCAAATATATAACTTTCTAGCCAATGCTCTCAAATAAAAAGTGTTGTAATATCTACTTGTATCGACAATTTATAATGTCTTAATAGCCATTACTTTTTTAGTAGTGGTTGTTACTGCAAAGTATAAATTAAGTATAATCGAAAATAAGTAGACATGTTGAAAGAACAATATTACTACATGAACTCACTACTAAAAGAGGGTTAATTTGGAATATATAACACAACACTTTTAAAAAGCATATCAATTACACACTAATTATGGCACTTCATAGCAACTGTATCACTAAGTTATACAAAATTTAATTAAAATGTATTGGGAAAATTCTTGTCCAGACTCGACTTGGCCGCACCCAACCAATCATATAACAAGTGTTAATACACTTACCATGTGATTGGTTACTCTCCCTAAACTGTACACCAATCATATGACAAGTGTAAAACACTCGTCACGTGATTAGTTTTGGTGTGGCCATACCCGGTGCGGATAGAATTTTCCAATGTATTGTTGGCACCATAATACATCGAAATAAGACTTTCTAGCTAATGTCCTCAAATCAGAAGTGTCACAACATCAACTTATAGCAACAGTTGATAATATCTTAATAATTGTTACCTTTCTAATATGTAGTGGCGGCCATTAAAAAATAGAAATTAAGTATAATAGTGGACTAGTTGAAACAATAGTGTTAATTACTACATATATGTGCATATAAGCACATGCTTTTTCGCTTTAATATTGTCTAGCTAGAGCCTAGAGCAATCAAAAATATGATGGTTGCCTTGTTAACAGCTCACGTTGTCCCCATATTTCTCAGTAAAGGACAATAGAGAATGCTTTCTTGCTGTGTTTTTGGACTGCAATTGAGAGCTTTTTTCGTGTTTTTGGTCAAGGAGATTCCTTTAGGTTAATTGTCGTCTCAATACAAGGGTGATTAATGTCGTTTACTTTTAAACAAGATTGTTCGTGGTGGATTTGATGAAGGCTGGAGATTGAATTAAGCCAGGTGATTTAATTTGCAGCTATGTAATTGAGATAGTTCATTCAGTGATCCAGTACAAAGTCGGATTGTTTTTTATTTTAACCAATTTTTCAATGATTTTTGTGGAAATTTTGATTAATTATAAACTTTGTTTTATCAGCTTTGGCACTTTTCAGTATTAGAAGGGTAAATTTATATTGTGAATTTGTCTTGAAAAGCTATAAGAGCCCGTTTGGATGGGCTTTTTTTAAAGAAGAAGCACTTCTTTTTTGAAAAAAAGCAGTTCGAAGAAAAAAAATTGTGTTTGGATGGGACTTTTTGAAAAAAGCAGAAGCTAGAAAAAAAGCCAAAACTAGCTTTTTTTAGAAGCTATCCCAGAGTAGCTTCAAATAAAAGCACTTTTAAAGCACTTTTAATTATTGTATCCAAACGCAAAAGTGCTTGGTTTAAAAAAACAAGCTCTATTATAAAAAACACCCTTCGAAAAGCACTTTTTATTTAAGTCCATCCAAACGGGCCCTAAGTCAAACCAGTTCAAATCTTCTATTGCATAATCGTGTTACATCTTCTATTACACTCACCAATACACGCCACGTGTATTGGTGAACGATCGAGATGAGAAAAGAGAATCTTTATATTTTTTTTTCATATCATCAGTTTTTCTTTTTCCTTATATTAATGAGTGTAATAGAAGATGTAACACGATTATGCAATAGAAGATCCAAACTAAAGTCAAACTGACTCATTGGCAATACAATAGGAACATTTATTTTCATGACAAGAAAGGGCGCGCCCTTTATTAGCAGATCAATCCATCATAAATTTAGTGAAATTCATTACAAAACATAATTCTCTAATGGATTTCATCATTCACAAATCCGTTAGTCAATATCATGTCACAAATTCTTGTTTTAGTTCAATTTTAACATAATTCTATCAATAAATTCATCACAAGAGTCTTTTATCTGTGACGGAATTTTTCAATCACAGATTTTCTATTAATAAAAAATGTACCTTCTCATTGTGTTTAAAAAGTAACACATAATACATTAACGATTGGAAAAAGAATTGAGGCAAATTTATAATTCTTAAGAGTCTATAAATCTTTTTTGATTATAATATGACCATAACATTGTTCCATATAATATTTTGAAAATAAATTAATCAAGTCTCCAATTTATATTGTTGGCAAAAACTTGTTTGTTGGTTCGATAGACAAAGAAATCAAAAGTATACAACAAGTGTATAATTCTTTGCTTTTGTTTTGACAGTGCTTGTTAGTGAATCAATATTAGAAAATCATATTATGTATTACTCTACTCCACTTGTTTTACAACTTCATCAAAAAAAACAAACTTAACCTAATTGTTATGAATAATTAGCTCAAGTGTGATTAGGTGCAACACTAATGCAAAGTGGTATTGCATGGCTTAATTGCAACCCTAATTAAACTTCATTAATTGTACCAAGAATCAAATCTTAATCGGCATGTTGTCTAATTTATTCACACTTAATAATTGTTCTTAGAATCTATCATGATGTCAATCAAATATGTATATAGCATATCTTGTAAACATTTGGTTTGTTTAGAATGATCTCATATTCTCTTCTATATATATATATACATAATAAAAAATCTTTGACAATTTGTATCGGTGGATATATAATAACTAGATTAATATCACATTAAAAATTAGTTAAATTATATGTGCAGAAAGGTGCTGCGGGAATATTACTTTTGAAAGAATTAATAGTGAACTAATTCCAAGGATGAATATTTGAATTTTGTTAAATCAATTATTATATATATATATAAACAAAAAAGGAATTATGTTAAATTAATTTAATAAAGTGTAGGCAAGCTATCTTGTATCCTAATTGGAGGGCACGAATCTTCTAGGAAGATGCAAAGCCACTAAGTATTTGCCACATTGCTAGAAGAAGAAGTTTTGATTAATTCGAATATTTCATGAGAAGATTATTCAAGGATAAAGCATACAAAGTGTTGATTTGGTAGATTTTATTGATCTCTTTGATCCGGGTCTCCATAAGATTTTATGCCTTAGAAAATATAATGATATGAGATGTAATTAAAATTTTTAAATAGCATTCAGGATTTGAATTCTGAAATTATGAATGAAATAATTGGATTGTGAGGGGTTGCTCCCATATTGAATTTCTACAGTACCCAATTTTAGATTAATCGACTAATAAATAGAAAATCTATGATTAAAATAAAATAAAAAATTGTCAAAATCACTTACCAATTTTCACTACATAAAATTAGGGATACAACGAAAGGCAACACCACGAATAGGAAGAGACAGTAACAAAAACGAGAACAAGAAACAAAATAAAATATATCAAGTAAAATAAAGAAAAAAGTAAGTGACAATGAGAAAAAATGAGAGCGAGAAAGAAAATTAGCGACAATGTATCAAGTAAGTGACAATATAATTTAGTAGTAAAAATTTGTGTTTAGCACAAAAATGGTTAACTTATAATATCAATAGTGACAACAATTATGTTTAAATAGGTTCTAGAGGTAATTTATGACATCACATCTTGATGACAAGCCAAAAATCATATCACAAAATTATTGTGACAAGTTTTTGATAACAAAATTGTCACTAACTGTGATGGTGAAAGTTAAATACTATTTTTTATCACTGTTAATTCATATTGTGATAAAATAAAAGTTATTGTTGTGACTAAAAAAATTAATGCCACTAAGTATATTTAATTAATGACAAAATAAAATGTATAATCACTTGATGCATATTATTAATAATAACTTTCACGCTACCACTTTATTTTTTATCTTTATTATTGCTTTTTTCCTTATAGTGAAAGTTGGTAGAAATGATCATTCATTTCCTTTAAGTTTATAAAATACTGTATTTTACACATATGTCTACTATAAAAACATGTATTTTATAAGATATTAGCACATATCTTTTGACACACAAACAACATTTAACGAGACTTTATCTATGAATTTACACCAAAAATGGTTTCATTCTAAATTAATCCCTATAAATATTATTACAATTAGGTCCAATTTGAACATATTCCCTTAAAAGTAACATTTAAAAGTATCTCATTTTCCAAAAATTAAAGTTTTAACCCCATCTCTACGTACTCTTATAAAAGCAAAAACGAAAACAAAAACCTAAACCTCCATTTGTACCTACAAAATAAAAAAATTTTGATTACACGGTAGAAGTTTTTCTTTTGATAAATTAAAAATTCTAGAAGATTCGAATGAGCTCATAACATTTCGTTTTGTGAACCCCAATTAATATTAGTCAATATCAACTTTTGATTAATTTAAAAGCCGACATAAAAATACAAAATCTCGAAAGTTGATATATTATATATTTTTCACGTTAGAACCTCCCTAGTTCCCACTACATACGTGGGGAATAAAAAGTTATTCGGTTAGACAGAGCATGCAGTTGCTATTTTCTTAATGCCCATTCAAATATTTTATTTGTTATCAATATTTAATAAATTTATAAACCAATAAAAATGCGATGCTAGTGTCTCCACATTAGCTTTGACCATCCTATGGGGATGTTATAAAAATAATATATTATAAGATAATGGTTTCAAATAATTATTTTGTCCACTTGAATTTGTTGAAAGTAGTTTGCATATATATGATATATAAAATTATGAATTTGTAATTTAGGTGGCACAGAAATTGATGATTCACCATAAACGCCAAGAGTTGCCTTTTGGTCCAACTGTTCTACGCTTCAATCATCAATTTAGTAGTTTAATTTTGAAGTTTAGATCTTTAAGTTACAATGGAAAATTATCAATTTTGACACCATACGTCTATCCTAGTTCAATTGTAGTTCCAATTATTTGCATACTCTCACCTTGCAGCTATTATGATTTGATTTATGTCGATTTTCTTTTCACTATTAAGTTTTTGACCTCAATATTTTAATGAAATTTCTAAAAGAATCATTGCATTAAGAAAAGGAAAAAAAAGAAGCAAAAGTGCCCCTCCCACTAAAAACAAAAAACAAAAAACAAAACAAAGAAGAAAAAATATGTAACCCATATAGATAGGTGGTTGTGCCGCTTCATTTTTTTGTACATTTGCTCTTCATTTCATGTGCAATTCAATCATATGTTCAATTTAAAGTTTTTATCCAAATTTTATAGTTCAATTATTTTTTGGTTTGTGCACACTAAGGTGTTGCAGTATGTGTTTTTCTTCTTTTTTTTCCATTTTTTTTTCCTGAAATTGAAATCGGGGAAGTAGGGGTTAGGTGTGGGTGTTAGGAGAAAAAAAAAAGGTAGGAGAGGTTTTTAGTATTTTTAAATTTAATATAGGGGTCTTTTAGTAATTTTATCAAAATAGCGGGGTTAAAAAAATTAGCAGTTGTACTAAAATCAATACAAATCGAAACATAATGGATGCAATGTGAGAAAATACAAATAATTGGGACTAAAATTAAAAAAAAAAGGCAATCCTATGATACCAAACTCAAATAAGATTTTTAGAACCTATAGACATATGTTTAGGTTATGTTTGGATTGATGGATTTGAAGTTAAGAATTTCAAATTTATAATAACAAATTCAATGAATTTGTTTGAATAAATTCATATTGTAATGGGTTTCAAATCTTTTCGACTTACAATTTGAGCTATTTTTTTGAGTCATTGTGACATATTTGAAATTATTTGAAATCCTTCCTCTCAAATGCTTCTTTTAAATCCGAACCCATCAATTCAAATGAATCCAACAAATCAATTTACTCTTTTTTTTTTTGAGGCGAAACATAATAGTTGCATTAAGAAGACAAAGAACATGTCCGTATGTACAAGGTTGGACACAACTTTCGGAAGATCCATATCTCCCTCAACGAAACTAGCGAAAGGCCTAGCTAGTGAATGAGCGACTTGGTTGCTATTGTGCCGAACAAAACAAACGCCACAACTTAAGAATTTTAGCATAAACATATAGATAGCTAAAGTCACGTTTCCTAGATCAGAGAAATCATCTTCAACAGACTTGAGTTTTGAGAGCAAAACTGAGCAATCACCCTCCAAAATGATGCAAGGCCAGCCTTGACGAATCACAAATTGTACCACCGCCAATGCTGCCTATGTTTTGGCCAACTCCACCCCACAACCTGGTATATGATCACTTAACCACCCCACACAACATCCCGCATGATCTCGAGCAACGACTCCAATCCCGACTTCACATGAGTCACTAAACGTAGCCCCGTCGAAGTTGATTTTTACCACATTCGTTGGTGGGGGCAACCAAGAACCAGAAGCCATGGGACACGAATGGGCAGGTATCGTCCCACGTGTTCGAGCTTGTGATTCAGTGAAGGAAAAAGCTAAATGGGCTAAATCTTGAGTGGACACGGTAGATCCCTCCATTACTTTTCGACAACGATTCCACTCAAGAGCCCAACATGTTGTCAGAAAGAGGCTAAACTCCATTAAAGACAGTCCCTTGAGCACTTCCTAAACAATTGCACAACACCATCCGCCCTAGAAAAGATGATCGTCGATCATGTATTAGTTAAGGTCCAGACTTGTTGGGTGAAAGGGCAAAATAGTAGGACATGGAAGCTATAATCGGAGTCTGAGTCACAAAATGAACAGCCGCTAGAAATCCAACTATGATGTTGGCAAAGATTATCAACGGTGGGTAGTATCCCGTTACACAACCTCCATACAAAAATTCGAATTTTGGGAGCCATCCTGGTTGACCATCACCTTCCACATCCTTTGCAAGAAAACTAAAGAAGTCGAACCTGGCAAGGAACTCGGTAGTGCGCGCTCTCTAATGTCAATAGCAAGATGATAAGCTGACTTGATTGAAAATTGACCATTTCGTGCATAGTGCCACACAAGAACAGCTCCTCAAGAAATCGGCCCTAGAGGAATAGACAGAATAGACTACACGTCGTCATGAGAGAAGATGGAATATAATAGGCCCACATCCCATGATTGTGAAACCGAATTGGGTATCCCTCAGGCACAGGTGTTAGGGGCCGAAATGTAGCAGGCCTCGGGATTCAAGGATCTTGCCAATTTCAAATACGAGATCCCGAACCCACTCTCCAACGTAAGCCAGCCTCAACAACATATCGTGCCGACATTATACTCCGTCAAGTAAAGGAAGGGGCCGTCTCGAGCCATGCATGGAAAAAGTCCGAGTTGGGGAAGTATCGGGCTATTAGCACATGACTCAAAAGGGAGTGTGGATGCGATAACAACCTCCAAGCTTGTTTTGCTAACATCGCTAAGTTAAAGGCCCTAAAATCCCAAAAGTCGAGTCCGCCCGACTTCTTGGATTTGTGCATAGAAGACCAAGCCAGCCGATGGATTCACCCGGACTCCTTACCTCACCACCAAAAGTCTACTATTAAGGACCCAAATTCCTGCAAAAGAGTGTCCGAGAGCTTAAAACAACTCATCACGTACAATGGAATAGCCTGGGTGACCGTCTTCAATAGCACTTCTTTCCCCGCTTGAGAAATCATCTTCTCCGAAAAACCATGATGCCGCTGCCATATTTAGTCTTTTAGGGAGGGGCGAAATTTTGAAATTTTTATTATATAACTTGTATAAATGTCAAATTTGTATTTTAGGGAGGGGTGAAATTTTAAATTTTTAATAAATATATATATTAAAAAATGAATTCTTAAAAAATTGAGAGAGGCAACTGCCATGTGACGAGTGTTTTTTTATTTGTTTTACTCAAAAGAAAAGGTACGGACAAAATATTAACCAATAAATCAACAATTTCTTAATAGACTATTGTTTTTGTACTTTTTTCATTTAATTAAATAATTGTTATAAGTTATGCTTTTCACACATCACAGCCAGTCACGCGTACTCGGGTTTTAGATTTTCTCAAACTCGGTTTCTATACTGGTTTTTTGGGTCAAAAAATTAATTAAGATTTCAATTGAAATATCCAATACTCCAGCTATAGAGGTTCATGCAGCAAATATAACAAATTTATGAAGCCAAAGCTTTCTTTGGAACTCATGAAAAGAGTTAATCCTATTTAAAAAAGGGATCCCCTTACCCCTTATCTCTCCAACGCGCTTCAAAGAAAAAAAAAAAAAAAAAACAAAGGAAAAAAGAAAGTAAAATGATAAAAAAAAATGACAAATGAGTTTATAATAATTTTTTTAGTGAACTATTAAATACATTCTTTTACAATGCGCGGAATCAGGACCTCGTGGTCAAAGGGATACCTTCAATTTACGAGTTACCGATAATGCACATAATAATAATAATAATAATAATAATAATAATAATATTATTATTATTATTATTATTATTATTATTATTACTACTGCAACGAAAAAAATTGGGGTGCATGGAAGGATGATTAGGAGGTGCATTAAAAAATAATTACGGTAGTTATTCAAATTTATATATGATATAATTTTAAAGTTAAAAAGTGCACATGTAGTCCTGAGCTAGATGTGATTTTTCTGCGGTACTTTTACTGATGAACAAGCTATGTTAAATGTTGTTATATTGGATCTATTAGGCATCTAATCGGCATTTTATTTATTTATTTTGGTAGTATCGGAATTATAGTTTTGAGACAAAAAGAGGCAGTTTAATAAAAGGTATCAAACGCGATTGGTACTAATTCTTTTTTTAAGAATTTTATAGGTTAATTGAACGCATAAGTTCTTTGGATTAGGTGGCAACTATTAATTGTTCAAATATCATTTAGAATACCTGGTCATTATTGCCACTATGCAATTTTATTTCCCCGTCAAAATAGCTATATAAATAAATTAAAAATAAAAGAAGGCTCGCAAATTAGTTCACACTTTCATAGTCTTATAACTCGTTCTCAACTTGTCAAGAAGCTCGAGCTTGAATCGAGTTGCTCTAAAGTTGACTTGTCTGAGATGGCTTTCACTCTGCTCCAAGAAGGGGTGTTTGGCTAAATTTATAATTTCATCAAAATATCTTATACAATGTTTTAGAGATTATAAGTTGTGGTACAATGTTTGACTAAATTTTAAGAGAATGAACTTATAAGCTCAAAAAATAAGATGTTTAGGAGCTTATAAACTCATTTTAGAAAAATAATAATATGCTTACTTATTTTTTTAAGATCTGTCAATATTTTTTGTTTTCAACAAAACTAATTATAATATTGTCTTTACTACCATCTTTAAACTAACACCCAATTTATTTATCCAAATAATTTAATAAATTATTTTTAAAATAAAATCCAACATCTTATAAGCTCTTAAAATAATTTATAAGATATTTCAAATAAGTTTAGCCAAACACCCTCTACATTTGCATAATTATTCTTAAGATGAAGTAAGAACTAAGAAGCTATCCTAAGAAGCAACGTAGTTGATGTTTTGATGAAATTGCAAATTTCAAGTAGATTTTTTTTTTTTTGGTTTTAGCCATCCAATTCCGATCAATTAACTGACTAATCCGAATCAGGTACTGCAGAGGCCAATTATGGGGATGATCCTTCCAATCCAGTTGCTCCATTCATAACATCAGAATTCGAATTCTGGATATTATTTAAAAAATCTAATATCTCATTCTGTTAGACCAACTGATAGTTGGTATTTTGAATAAATGTTAAAGCGTCTAATAAATAAAATTTTCATCTTAACATTGCGGGCTTGAACAACATCCAAGGCCGAAAAAGACCAAAGAATGACATCAAGGCTTTTTCAGATTAATAAAACTGCAAAATGCTAGTTTAAGTTTATATGTAAGGCCTGGATACTTTTTTGGGCCTCAGGCCCACAAACAAAGATTGGTTAGGAGGCCCACTGCACGAGCCCGCGAACAAAAAGTTTCTCAATACATTTTTAGGGGGGAAAACATTTTTTATTATATATATTATCCAATCTTTAGATTTATTTATTACAACTTATTTTTGACTCAAATTTATTGAAAAATGGACAAACTAGCTTTCATTTGATACTAATATTGATCTAGAGGCTGTAACAAAGAGTTTGCATATCCGATATTATTTATTTTTTGATTAATTTTTGAGTTAAAAATAGATTTTGGTAAGTAATTTGTAAAAATCGAATAGTTTATCTATACTAGTATAAAAAGAAAGTCATTTTTATATCTAAATGGCAGCTTTTTTTTACAATTTTATAAAAATTTCTCTTCAACTCTATGTGAAATAAAGAAAACTATATAAAATTATGATTAATATTGAAAATTTTCATAAAATCAATTTAATTTGGATACCAAAATTTGATGTGCCAATTTTACCCTTTCTAACCAAATCGAGAGGACAATATTATAATATCACAATCCAATTTGAAAACTCATATTCTCAACCTACTAACCACTTTCTCTAATTATAATTACTTGATTTTTTTTTTCTTTTTGTGTTTATTATTTATCATGTAATTTTATTTCATTTATTAATTTATTTTTAAATTATTATAATTTAATAAATTATTTCAAATAATTCTTAAAAAGTATTATTATAAAAGAAATTTAATAATATATTTATATTTTCATGATAGAAAAATTAAGTACTAAATTAAAATATATATTTTTTATATTTTGCACACATGTAAAGTACGTGGTGTTGCTATTATAGTAAAACACAAAACAAAAAATATATTTTTTCTTTTCATCTATTTTATTTTGTGTATTTATTTATTTATTGAAAAAGATCGAACTGCATATAAATAGAGTTCTCGGCAGACGTTTTCACTCGACAGTTGGCTCTCAGTGGAAAGCCACAAAAAAAGAAAAAAAAGGCTCAGATGACGTCTCTGTCTTCTGTGTCTCCGCCGGTGGTTCCCATGGAACTACACGTGGCTAATCGGAAGAAGCTTCTTGATTCGTTTCGCGATCATCTCTCTGGCTCCTCTCTCCCACTCCATGGCTTTGTCGTTCTCCAGGTCAAATTCTCTCTTAGTAATTGTTTTCTCAATCACCGGTTATCGTTATTTTTATCTATTGTTATTCATCGAAGTGTGATTTTCAATTGTGTAGGGCGGCGAAGAGCAGAATCGGCACTGCACCGATCATGCTGAATTGTTTAGGTACTTTGTAAGACTTTATATATATATATATATATATATATATATTACATTCACATGAGTTAATGGATTTGTTTATGCGTCTATTTGTATAATTTTAAGGCGCATTTGTAGAAACGGAGTGAGGATCTTGGGATTTATTTTCAACTGTTCAAGTAATCATAGTCCACGAGGATGAGAGTCTGTTGAAGTCTTAATTTCTTATGGTTTCACTTTTAAGAAATTGATGACAACCCCCTTAGGGGTTGGAATGTTAGCATTTGTTAATATTAGTTAACTGTTTAGTAGGGGTGACTAGGTTCATGAAACTGGCTTGTTTACACATAGGCATTGGGTAAATTCTTATATGGCTGAGCCAAAAGTCACGATGGATGTGGTTATGAAATATGCAGAAGTAAATATCTGGCATCTGTTATAAACAGCACTCTATATGCTTTCATTGATGAATTTTGTGGGTTTTTTCTTTTTCTTACCTTCTTCAGTTTTACTGTCAAACTATTCTGGTGGATTGCATTGGAGTAAAATGATGATAAAATTTCTCCCTTTTGATTATAAGAACTACTTTTATGGGTGAGCAATAATAAGTATGATCATGAGCTAATGCTCTGACTCTATCAGCATCAACTTTTAAAGTCCATATCCCAATACATGGAAGGTATCTATCATCCTTCATTCTAACCAGGCTTCAATATCTACCATATATACTCCCAAGCATGTGAAACAGGAAGGTCGATGAAGTATCAGGCAGTGGATGATCCCAGGGAATGGAAGTCCAAAGAAGATCCACAACAAGAGAAATCACACAGTGGACAGGCTTTGTGCATTGTAGTGGAGGAGCAAGTCAATTTATGCAACTTGAGCCACCGACCTTAAATTCATCTTTATGAGAGTAACCCCTTGGATGCTCATCTTGTGCACTAGCAAGTCCCCTCAAAGAAATCTTTCTGTATTTTGGATCTATATACTTAATTTTGGGGAATGAGGATGAGGTTTTGAACTATTTTCAATGCATCAATTTGATATTTCAGCCACTCATCTTGCAGTAAAGCAATACAGTAAGTAGCCATCATATCTTTGTCAACCTTCCTAGGTTCCACATATATTAGGTTGAACTCAGCGCCTTGCCCAGCACTTAGATAAGTGAATTAGAGAATTTCAGCCCGTGACTTTTTCTCTACTTCACCAGATCCGTGTAGAAGCCAATCCTCCTCATGGGTATTTGATTAAGTGAGAACAGAACTGAACCGAAGTCCTAAATCCCCAAACTGGTAATTTTCAGGAGAAGTAGAAGGATTGAAAGGATGCAACTGGCAAAGATACACTCATCTGGATTCATAAATGGTTTCCTGGAGCAGTTTCATGCTTTTTGCCTGGTTCTTTCATACTACAGAGAGTGCATCTCATGTGCCCCTTTTGTCCATTCCAAGCATTGCTGTGTGTTGCTGGTCTACAACTCTTGATCCTGGGTTAAGCAACCCATTTGCTATTTCAGCTGAGGATTCCTTTACAATCTCTGACCTGGTTGATTGATCCACTTAACCTTTTGGGATTCACTTCATAAGAATGCATGCGTGGCTGGTTTGGGGATTATTTTAACCCTAATTTTGAGTTGCAAATCAAAGTCACACTTAAAATCTTTGCTCCCAAGGATGATGACCACAAAACACCGTCAAATTCACTCGGTATGCAAACCAATGTCAACTTATTAACATTAGCCCATTTGAGAGCTACTTAGTTGTCATAAGCTTTACACTTTACAGAATCTCCTTTTCTGGCCGTACTGGCCCCGCGTAATATCATACACCAGCAAGAGTCAATTATAGTGAGATAAAACTCTACAGGAAGATAAATTATAGTGAGATAAAGCTCTATAGGAAGATATAAAATCTTCCAATTGTCAGAGAATTATACCATTTTATTCCTCAACCACACGCATATATTCTCAACGAGATTGTTTCCATTTACTCCTGTATCCAAATTGTAATGTCTATAATTGCATCATGGAGCGATCATTTCTGAAGCAACGTGCACTAAAAAGCTGTAAATATTTCCGAGAGACGTGAAATATATGATCATGATTCTATTATGAAGCCCCCCTTTTTAAGTGCTCTGTATTGACCTTTCCTTCTTTCTTTTTTAAATTGGAAAGTACTTGAGAAACCAGCAACTGATTATTTGTTGAGATTTATGACTGAGTTACTACTAATTTGTACTTTTATTAATCTCCAGACAGGAGAGCTATTTTGCTTACGTGTTTGGAGTGAAGGAGCCTGGATTTTATGGAGCTATTGTAAGTTCATACTATCTTATCTTTTAATTTCACTGGAGTAGTTGGGAAAAAAATTAATTGGAAGTGGTATGCCATATGTGATGTGAACAAGATCAATGGAATGTTTATAGAATTTGGTTATAATCCAGAAACTATCTTCAAAATATCTAAGTTGTTTTCTTTATTTTATTTTTCTCCCTGCAATATTAAGATATTATTATAGACATACCATCTAGCCATCACTGTTGCAAGGCTACAAGTGTTGCTCGTCTTTTGGCAGCCTAAAGTTTTAGGAATTAGCCAAGGAGAAGCAGCGGTGATATAATTGAAGTTTGAATCTCATGTTTGTTTCCATTTTTTGTTTTGTTTTTTTTTTTTTGTTTTTTGAGTGTGTGAAAATACTGCTTCAATTTTTATAATGCATTTGCAAACAAGAAGTGGCCAGCACTCTGGTTCATTTCAGTTACTATACCAGATCAAATGATAAGTTGCCTCAGGCTCTTTTAGTTTATCAAGAGTTTAAGATGGTCCTGATGTAGCTTTTATTTGTTTGGTCATCACACTTTTCAGAATTCAGATTGGAGATTATCATTTCATGGAAATTATACTTTTTATGGAATGATGTAATACTGATCTTTGTGGTACATTTCTAACAAAGATTAGCTTATTGCTCTATTTATGAATGAAGGATCTAGCAAATGGAGAATCAATACTCTTTATTCCGAGATTACCTGCTGAGTATGCAGTCTGGTTAGGAGAAATTAAGTCAGTGTCCTACTTCAAGGTGATTATACACTTCATTCTATCAAAAGTTCAAGGTTTAAAGTAATTCAGGACAATTGACTCTGTAATGCTTTTACATTCCTCTTTTGCAGGAAATGTACATGGTTAATGCTGTATGCTATACTGACGAGATTACGAAAGTTTTGTATCACCAGTACAAAGGACCAGGAAAACCATTACTTTATCTTCTGCATGGCCTCAATACTGATAGTGGCAATTTCTCCAAGCCAGCACACTTTGAGGTTCTTATGACTTTTCCATCTTAATCATTTTTGAGGAAGAGTTAACGGTTCTGTGTGGACATGCTTGAATTTATCTATTGACGACGTTCTGAAGATGTATTGCTTCATGATATCTCATATACCATACCAGACTCATTGTTAATTCTTGCATGCATCTATACATCATACTGTTCTACTTAAGTATGCTCATGACGTTCAGGGACATGGAAAGACAGACAAACAAAATACATCCATACAAGTCTACCCACATATTCACACATATATGCTGCAAATGCATGCATATGTATTTGGAGCATACATTAAGCTCATATGTGCACAAACATATACATGTATGCGTACATCAAGGTAGTTTTGTTTTGTATAATGTGCAAACTCTGTCCTTACATTCATTTACAATTGTTAGCACTTTGCAATAATCATTAAGCTGAACGAACAGGACAATGCATAGGTTGCAGGAGTGTGAAAACGAATGTTGTCGGATTTTGATGCATGATTGCAGGCTATCTGGATGAGATGGTTAATTTATGCTTGTATTTTCCCAGGGGATCGACAACTTTACAACAGATCTAAAAGCTTTGCATCCCATTTTGACTGAATGCCGTGTCTTGAAGTCAGGGCTAGAGCTTTCTGTCATCCAGTTTGCTAATGACATAAGCTCTGAAGCACATGTTGAGGTTAAAATTTTGAACTTATTCCATATGATACATGTGTGCTTTAAATTTTCAGTTTCAGATTTGCAGCTTAGGTTTTTCTTATGTGAGGGTGCGGGTGTTATTTTTCTATTTCATTTTGTTCTAGACAATTGATCACAAAAGTATAACTTGAAGTATAATGCTTTATATGCTATTTGTAAGGTTTCTTTTTCCTCTCCTTAGATGATGGAGGGAGAGAGGAACCCTCCTAACGGTCGATGAAAACCTCCTCAAGTAATCCTTAATAATGAATATACCCATAATCTTCTAGGTACTGATTCCATCTTGCTTTATACTTGCAAGAAAAACAGAGCTATAGCTTTCTAAAGGTTATCCTAAATCAGGATTGTCTTGTGCTGGAAATTTCTTTTGCCTTGGGACATGATTATCAAAGCCTAAAGCTTGAATGGGCTGAAAAAACTAGGTTGTTAAAAATAAGTAAAGCAGAAGCAGTCTATCATGGTAACTTTTTTGTGCATCTTTTGGTGTTCATATTGAACATGGCACTGCTAGTCTATATTATGTATCCAGAATAATCAGGGGAAATAGTTTACATATTCTATAAGTTGATGCATTTATTCTCACATGCCATTCATGTAACTTTTAGTCTATTGGTACTGATCTTATTTATTCATCCAATGGATTTTGGTGACTTTCTTCATGCCTGTTTCTTTTTGAACGTTTTACTTGGTTTTTCTTGTCTGGTGCTGTTATGTTCAGATGACTATCTGAGGAAATAGTTCACCATCTGAATCTATTAAAGCATGGCCCTTCTTCTCTTCATCTTCAATTGCAATAGTTTCTCTAGTTTTTTTTGTCTTAGAAAAAGTTAAGTAGTTAGCAATCCAAAAAATTTTTCTGATCGAGCGTTTTTGTTAAAAAACAATTATCCTTTTGAAAGCTATTTCCTTATCTTAAGTAGCCATAGTCTGATTCTGTTACCCTGAACTCCATAGAGATAAACAAATTTCTTTATCTTTGTGTGATTATCAACCCATCTCTGGAGCAAGAGGATTATCTTGAAGAAATCCTGGTTTTCAGCCAATTTGATTGGGTTTGAGTAGAATGGATTTCCTGGGTGGAATATCCTCCGCATCTCAGTGCATATCGTCGTCAAAGTAACAAGTCCCTATCTTGTCATGATTTAGTTTGAGTATTTGAGTAAATTGAGTGGTTCTTCACAGGAATTGCTCTTTTGTTTGTTCAGATGAATGCTTATGCGATGGACAAAGTTGTTTGAATTGCTATTTTGTCTTTTGGACAGGTTATGAGGAAATCAAAAGCAGGTATGAAAGAGTATCAACTAGAAAGCTTGTTTCTTCATCACACATACTTTTATGGTGGCTGTAGACACTGCTCATACACATGTATATGTGCAACTGGTGGCAATGGGTAGGTTGCCCCCCTCCCTCTTTCCATGATGTTCCAACATTTGCCGTAACCAACTAGCACATCATGTGAATAATTATGGATTTATTAAAAAAAATTTTGAACTCGACCACAAATTTCAGGATTTTTGCTTGCATTACTAACAGATAGTTCATTTTCTTTACTTGAAGGGCTGTGCTTCACTATGGTCATGCCGCAGCTCCTAATGACAGGGTATGTTAACCAGTATGCCTTTCATATGAAGCATTACTATGCCAGCAACTATTATTATATCTGTCTTTGGTGTCACAACATGCTCTTCTTACAATTCCAGTAATTTGATTCTTGTTAAATTTGTTGGTTGAACTTAGAAAATGAATAATAATAATAACTTCAGCCAAATTGCTCAAGTGACAAATTTTACAACTTGGTTGAACAAAGAACAATGTGTAGCTATTCTCACTCTCCTTCTCTCTCTCTCTCACTCTCTATATATATATATCTATATATATATATATATATATATATATATATATATATAAGCACTCATTAAGGCTACAAAGACAGGAACAAGTGAATTACAAAATGCATATCTTGCATTCATGTCATGACCATGGCGATCAGTATACTGATAGAGATATTAGATATTTAATGTCTTCATTCTAATAGTTTAAGCTCTTGAATGTGCTCATCAATATGGTACTGGTGCCAGGACAAATATAGTACTTTCTCTTTAACATTATACTTATTTGTTATTTGCTTTTCACTTAGACTTTACAAGATGGAGATATGGCATTGCTTGACATGGGAGCTGAATACCATTTTTATGGTTCTGATATAACTTGTTCCTTCCCGGTAAGCATGGGTATCTATATAATTTCATGGACATGTCGCATTTGCGTATGCTATAAGTGGTCTTCTTCCAATTTATGTTATTGTTTCTCAAGTTTCTGCAGATATACACAAACTTGCACTTAAAATTTACAGTTACGTTTTTTTACAAAGTTAACATATTGTAGGTATACCACCTCACTGATGCAGTATTATCTCAACCTCCTACGAATAATTGAAAGATGTATGAGATATGCACCTTAGCCCAAAAGATAAGGTCAGAGAGAATGTCTTTAAAATGATTACCCTTGGTGGAAGTGTATTTTCGTCCCCAACAGAAAAATATAGATAACACCATGTTGTTCAAAACCAGCCACCTTCTTTTCCTTGCACTGTACAAAATATCACCAAAAATGATATGGTATAGGTTGAGTCACAGAACAATAGAACAAGGACAAACAAACTATAGAGTTACCTACTCACCTTCTCTGATAAAGGGAGGGTGGCTCAATTCAGTCTCCATATTGCTGATATAATCATATTATGGTCTCATAGGCCTCGATAACGAAGCATTTGCTGTACATTATCTTAGTCGGGTTTTTTAGTCCAGGATACATTCATGAGCCAGCCTCAAAACATATAAAAGAAACTTATTTAGCGCCAGTTTGGATGGTCTAAAACACTTATTTTTTGAAAAAAAAGCACTTTAGAGCAAAAAAATTGTGTTTGAATGGGCTTTTAGAAAAAAGTAAAAGCCAGAAAAAAGGCTAAGGGCTTTTTTTAGAAGCTACTCAGAGTAGCTTCAAATGAAAGCACCGTTCAAAGCACTTTTAATTAATGTATCCAAACACAAAATTGCTTGGCTTAAAAAAACAAAGCTCTACTGTAAAAAGCACTTTATTTTAAGCCCATCCAAACAGGCCCTTAGTCATAAGTAATGCAATGAGTTCCCATGCGTATTCCATAACGGGTTCCTCAGTCCTCACAAAGTGCAGGATCATTTCTTACTTAACAGAGAAGAGAGGTACTTTGGGCTTATGTGAACTGCCTAGATTCAGACATTCATCATTTTGTCAGGTTATTAAGTAGCTTGGCAATCAATAAGATAACATCCTGCCGCTGAGAGAAGTCTCATTTTCACTCCCCAATATATCCTAAATGATTACAAGCAGAGTGATTATGAATTAGGGCATTGTTCTGGTAAAAAGTTTAATAATGTTGATAGGTTTGCTTGTTAACATGTTTGGTAGCACTTTAACATTTATTTTGATGGATAATGTCGGCTTGATAGCATTTATGTCCTGAATGTTTTTCATACTTGTACACAAATTAGTGCCAGGAACAGCTCTTGGATAGACTTTTGCTGAACTTCGTGCTTCTGTAGAACTTTCAATACATGCTCTGTTCTGAATTTGAAGGACCTCTAGTCATCTTATATCTCATTATTCACTTGTTTACTCTTTTGGGTCTATCTTCCTTGCTCTATCCACACTAAAAAGATCATTGCTTAGGATATCTTGTCCTCTTGCTGTTTGCTAATCTGATTGCGCATGCAGGTCAATGGGAAATTTACACGTGATCAATCCCTTGTATATAATGTAAGTGTCGTATTTGGATAAAAATATATGTAGTATATAAATAGTACTAAACGGGAAGTGCATTAACTGCAACATTATGAAAATCTGCAGACTGCTGGAGTCTTTCAAATTTAATTGTTGAAGCATTTCATTAAGATTGAAAAGGCTTTAGAATTCAGTAGTATTGTATTGGCATGATACAAAAACAATGCAGGACCTTTACCGAACTTCACATCAAGATAAAACTTTTGAAGTCACAAACATTTAGATTTGACATGCATTGCTGTAGTACATTTAAATTGGATAGGTTTTGTGGCTGAATGGGGAAGAGCAGTATTGTGTACTAAATAGGAAGTTCATCAAATACAACATTATGAAGATCTGCAGGCTGCTGCTGTCTTACAATTTTTTTTTGTTCAAGCATTTCATCAGGACTGAAAAGGCTTTAGGATTCGTTGGATTACATCGGCATGCTGCAAAAACAATGTAGGACCTTTGCCAAACTTCACATTAGAATAGAACTTTTGAAGTGCCATACATTTAGACTTGACATCTGTTGCTATAGTTCATTGAAATTGGATAGGTTTTGTGGCTGAATGGGGAAGAACAGTATGTGTATCTATGCAGATTTGACCAGTAAGGACCAAGTGTAAATTATGATTTTTTTCCCTTCTCTCTTGAATCGTATTATCAAATTCTAGGGTTTTGAAGGTGGTGACTAACGGGGAAGCTCACAAACAATATTCGAGATGTCTTGTAGGGAATAAAAGTCAAGCAATTCATTTTCTTCAGGAAATTAATGGGCTGGGGCACCACTAATCTGTTTCTCATTTTCTTTTTCCAAATTTTATTTGCAGGCTGTCCTTCGTGCACATAATGCTGTCATATCCAGTATGAAACCTGGTGTAAGCTGGGTTAATATGCACATGTAAGATGCTCGATTTAGAATGTTATGCGGAATTAATGGCGATTGACCGGTGTTACAGATGAGATTTTTTTTTCTGCTGTGGAAATCTAATTACATAATGCCGAGGATGGTAATTTGAGGCTATGTTTGATCGTTGGATTTTATTGTGGAAAACACTATTGGAAATTTTCTTTTTTCATTGATTAAAGTGATATAGTAATTGTGCATTTCTGTGCACACTTTTCCTTTTTCTTACCAAAATCCAGGAGTGAAGCTTAGAACAAACTTATGCATTCTGGGTTTAGGTTCTTACATACTATTTGGGGATTTTATGAGCTGTCGTAAATCTCTTTTGTACAATGTGTCCTGCTGGCACCATCTTAATAAGATCTCTCCTTTCAATACAACTTCTAAATCACCCCCGAGTATAAGAGTTTTAATTCTGTCAAAGTGCGGGTGGTGAGCTGTCAGAACTAGTTAATCTTTTAGATGAACTCAACAACCATTTGCTCCCTTCCTCAGACACCAACATCCCATACCCCATTCCCGATCTCTGCATCACCCTCCCCTGCTCCAGTATCCGTTCTCTATTTTCGGCTGCACCTCTTGCTGTAGTTCTATGGAAGTACCTGTACAATCTCCAATTTTCTTGGGGGTAGCATGCTGGAAAATGATGTGAAGAGCAACTTGTGAATGAAAGTTTTTACATTCTTTATTACATGATTTTCTGTTTGGTGGGTTAGGATCACTAGGTAAGAATCGAAGAGCACAATCTCTTCTCCAGATTAATTCCCATTTGCCAACCAAGGATCCTTTTCACTAACTGAGGGGTAATATTTGTTGGAAATTTGTTTGTGAGTCTGCATGATCTCCTTTTCCCTGATTTCCAGATTGGCTGAGAGAACTATTCTGGAATCATTGAAGGAAGGACACCTCCTTTCCGGGTATGTATGCTTCTCTTTTTTATTTTATTTTATTTTTATTTTCCATTAGGTACAAAGTGGGCCATACTCTAGATTGTGATACTGTGGCTCTTTAATTCTTGAAGTGATGTTGATGCCATGGTTCAAGAGCGACTAGGTGCTGTCTTTATGCCACATGGCCTGGGACACCTTCTGGGAATCGATACTCATGATCCTGGGGGTTATCTAAAGGTGGTTGTGATAATTTATGCACATGTTTTCGTGCTTGCACTTTTTATTTTAGTTTTAAAGTACTAGCCTGTTTGCAAGCTGATTTTACTTTGAAATAATAACCTGCTTTAGGGAGCTCAAAGAGCCAAAGAACCTGGACTGAAGTCTTTGCGCACGAGTAGGGAACTCTTGGAGGGGATGGTATGTAATGGAAAACTTAAACTCTGTCTGCAGATAAATATGATGAGCAAGTATACCCTGGTTCTATTTATGCTATCCTACATTCTGCATTTCGAAACCTACAAATGAAAATTACCTATAATAGGTTCCACTTTTGGCTTTACATAATTTACATGTTTTCATTCTTTATCATAGATCAGCTGAAGGCGTCCATTCACAGAAAAGCCTATGCATGCTTGAGTTACTAAAATATCTTCGCATTAACTTCCCCTCTCTAAATTCAGCAAAAAAAAAAAAAAAAACAAAAAAACAAAAACTTCCCCTCTCGAATATTGACTGGGGTGAAATGTCAATTGTTATCTCCTTTCTGGGAGAAATTTAGATCACGTGATCTTTTTATTACTAACTTGCATATGGACGGAGCTGAAAGCTTCAAATATTATCTGGTTTCTAAGAATCATTTGTATCAACATGATCTCTTTGTCATACAATTATGTTATTAATTGGTCTTCCTACTATGCAACCTTCATCATTACTTGATTTTCAATGATTATTAATACCTGAAATAAATTTATAGTGTTACGAAGTGCTCTGAGATGAATTAACTGCAGGTGATAACTGTGGAACCTGGATGTTATTTCATTGATGCCTTGTTACATCCAGCAATGGAAAATCCACAAACATCAAAATATTTCAACCATGTGGAGATCGGTAGATTTAGAGGTTTTGGCGGGGTCCGGATTGAAAGTGATGTGGTAAAATTGCCCTGGCTAATGTTTCCTGAGTATTTAATATAGTAATTGGTTCAGATTGAAAATGATGTGGTAAAATTGCCTTGGCTAACCTTTCCTGAGTATTTAATGTAGTGTTTGCTTCTGAAGTTCCTCATTTGCATGATATTAGCTGAATGTATAGAATCACAATGTTCATGCTACAAGGTGCATTTTTGCCAGTCTGTGCTGTCTATGGTAAAGGACAGTTATACAGAGGAGGCGCAATTATGGTCCTTTGGTGCTTTAGTTCCATTTCGTAGATGCTATCTTGATCACTTCAAAAACAGAGTTTGTTAAATTGCATGCCATTTACTTGTTTCTGTCATAGACTCTACTTTCTTGTGAAAAAGATGATGAATTGTTTGGATTGACTTTTATATTTACCTGAACTTGTCATATTTGTTTTCTTGTCTACTTTTCCAGTATGTTACTTCGAATGGTTGTGTGAACATGACCAAGGTTCCACGGGAGATACAAGAGATCGAGGCGGTGATGGCTGGTGCTCCTTGGCCAATCAAGAAGACAAGCATTCCTTCTGTGAATGGAAAAATTTAAACTATCTATGCTTCGACTTGTCGACTATATCTGTCTTCACCAGTGGTCTGCTCAAATAAATTATCCGACTATTTACTTTTCTAAGTTTATATAGGGTGACTTGGCTTGTGATGTTTTCCTATGATCTTAAAACTTCGAAGAACAATGCCTATGATTGTGAAACAGATCTTCCAGTGTTTTCTTTTATATATATAGATGTGGAACCTCAATACTTTGCAATAAAAACGTGCAATATATTCACTCACTAGGATCCCGAGGTTAGGGGTGCATTTAACCAGTTAGGGATTGTTGATAATACAAAAATATAAGTTGGAAAAACTTAGTAAGTGTGCTTAAAGATAACCATAGAGTGCCCTGAAAGATAAGTCATTCAAACGGAATCATATATATACAAAATAATTTTAAAGTTATGGTGTGTACGTATATTTTTGGATTATATGTGGTTTCATCGTTTGCTTGTGTATATGGACTTTTAAAATATGTGAAAGTATAACTCTTTAATGACATTAAGAACCACAATGCAAATCAAGCAAATTCTGTTTTGATCAATTTATCTTTAATGATATGGTTCGTGCACTAAACAATAAGAAATTTCATTACATGAGTGTACAATTAGCAACTATTATAAGAAATGTCAAACATCTCAATCAACAACTATAACAATCAATAATTCAACAACTAACAATTAGATTTAATAACGATTAAAATGAAATAAATTTTTTTAAATGTGCTAATAATTTTAACTATCAAGACGACAAAAAAATTAAAATTCAGAATTGTAAACATAAACATATATATATATATATATATTTATATATTTAACATAGAAATGACATAGATTTATTAAAGAAGGAATATTTGTGCCAATTTGCCGATTATACCGCAATCACTGCGACATAAAATCAACACTTGAATACTTGATGGAGGGATTTGTCACACCAAAAAAGAAAAGAGAGCGATTGATAGTCTTGAATTGCTTTATCTTCTTCTCTTCTTCTTTTAATAGTTAATCCTGCTCTCACACC
>JAOWBU010000438.1:0-25000 GCA_026212405.1 Petrea volubilis
GGGGCCTCGTGGGGTCGCTCTAGGTACATCTCCGCTAACCCCCGCCCTTATGATTATCCTTCTTCCTTTTTAATCGGTCTAACGGTTGAATTTTTGTTGCAAACGACAAAGTTCTCATAGACGCACACAAGGCCATGCTTACTCGATTGACGCCCGTGCAGAAGAAGAAGGCTGAGAAGGCGGCAGCCCGATCCACTAGCCAAGGAGGTTCATCATCCCAGGGTGGAAGGGCCCCTTCAAGTGTTCGTGGGGCCCGACTAACTCTTGAACAACACCGTCCAACCAGCACACTGCCAAGGGCGAGGTCGACAACAAGGGTTGTGTTGGACTCCGACCCTGACATTGAAGTGACCGGCGAGCAGTGGCAGACCGTGGGCCCTGTTCGACAAATGACCACCCCGACCCGGCCCCTTAAGACCAGGATCGTTATAAGAGAAGGGGGCGCCCCTGCCGCCTTCAGGAAAAGGAAAAGAAGTCCCGACCACACGGACAAAGGGAAGGAGAAACAACCCACGGGTCAAATGATCTGTTGGACTATTCCGACTCCGACGAGGACGGAAGGATCATCAACTTCGATCGCCCTTCAAATCGAGCGCTAGCCCGAGCAAACAACAACCCGATCAGCACTTTCCAAGGTCGCGGCCAAGCTCACATAACGCACCTATCCCGGGGTGCTAATTCGAGGAGGATCACTAGTATCTCCTTAACTAGAGTCTCGACCAAATCCGCTGCTGGTTCAAGAAGGGAGTCACAGGGGTAAGCATTTTTCCTCCTTTCGTTCGAATTAATTTTTTGAGCTTTATTGTTTCTAACCTCCTTTTTTCGATCGGCAAATGGCATCCCAATCCTTCTTCCACGTTGGGAATCGACTAGGGCTTGTTCATGGTTAATTCTCTGATTGGCTGCGATTTTTATGCCAGTGATTAGTGCCTCATCTTCTGCCTGGTTGTTGGTGACATTGAAATCCAACTTTATGGTGAACTCAAGCTCCAAGCCGTCTGGACTTCTTAAGTACTTCCTGGCTCTCCCCCCTAGGCAGGTTGAGAAGCCATTTGTGTGTATGACCCATGTACACACACTCACTCAACACACAAACACACACACACACACACATGTACACAAGAACACACACACGCACACACAAAATTACACACATGCCCCTCTGTGCACACAAAAAAACACGCACACACAACTCCCAGTGCACACACAAAATCACACAATCACCCTTGTACACACACACAATTACACACATTTAGATCTAAAAATGTGGTGAAGAAGGAGATGGGTGGGGAGGGGGTTACATCGATGCACACACACACACACACACTAAGATCTAAAAATTAGGTGAAGAAGGAGATGGGTGGAGAAGAAAAAGAAAAAAGAATAAATAAAATAAAAAAGTATTTTTTTAGCCCTTAGTCATTTTGACATTTCTTAGAAGTAAAATAAGGCCTAATTGTATGAATACTCGCACCTGACGCGCGTGTACTTCACACGCTGTTAGTTTGGATGGCAAAAGGGGTTTTCTACATAAATTTAGAAAACAAATAATGTTTTTTTTTTTCATATTTTTAAGTCATAAGGTACTAAAGTCTAATTTCACGAAACCACAAGTGGGTTTTATGCAATTATCCTTATATATATATATATATATATATATATATATAACATACAAATAAGGATGCAAAAATAATAGTTTATGTGTTCGATTCTCCAGGAATACGGGTGTTTTCTAGGGTAAATTATTTGATTGGTTTACATTAATTGTAAATTTCTATGTTTGAAAGAGAATCTTTTGACTAAAATGTGTAATTTTAACCAAATTCCCAATTCTTAGAATTTTGAATTAATTAATTAGTTAGGATGAATTATTTGAGTGGCTTACATTAATCGTAAATTTCTTTATTCTCTCTTCTAATCATTCAAGTCCACCAATTATTCATGAATTATTTTATTGGTATCTTTGTCTTCAAATTTTTTTGGGTATTAGATTATTGACATATCCAGTTTATCTATTATTCTTTTTTATAATAATTTATGAATTTTTCTTTATTAATTCCTTTTGGGTTTTATTATTTTACTTTAAGTTTCATTAGATATAATTTTTTTACATGTACATTACAGATTGTTATAACTATAAGCCAATATGTTTATTATTCTTGCTATATTTATAAAATTATTAAATTTGATGTATTTTCTTAATTGTTGATATTGATAATTTTCTATGAAATAATTGTATTAATCAATTGGATTTCTCATATATTTGGTTTTCATCATGTTTCAAAACATTTTCCCTAAAGAAAAAATCTAAGTTTAAATATAGACACAATACTAATTTTTTATTTTGCATATTAATGTTGTTTTTTCCTCTTATTTTTATTTTTATTTATTTATTCTTCATTTTTTGTTTTATTCATAATTTTATTAATAATAATTGCAATAAAAATACATTAATTTCAATAATAGCAAGATACAAACTAAGTAGATTAAATTTACTACTTTCTCCTTCTTTATTTTGAATGGTGTATCTATTAAGAGATATTAGAAGTTTCATATTAAGTTGGAATATATAATTTATGCTCAATAATTAACATGAAATTTGAGAATAAATATATTTTAAAATTAAGAGACTCTCGTGATTATATTAATACATGGTCACTTTTTCATCTATTATGCTAATCAAAATATAATTTTATTTTATATTTGTGATCTATTTATATTTTTATAGTAGCTTTTATAAAATTTTAATAATTAAATTTACTATATATTGGTAAGTTTCTAATGATATTATAGTTTTAAATTAATATCGGGTGTAGTTCGGGTTCTACGCTAGTAATTATATATGGGGCGAATTACACTGACCACCCCTGAGGTTAGGCTAATTTATAAAAAACCCTCAATTTTTTTAAAAATTACCAAAAATCCCCTGATGTTATACCCATATAACAAACTAATTTTAATTTTTGAAAATACCCCTTCCTTTTTTTTGGTTGATTTACACTAACCATCCCGAAAATTAGACTAATCAACGAGAAACCCCTTGTAATTTCAAAAATTACCAAACACCTCCTGAGGTTATACCAATACTATAATTGGTACCTATTTAGATTAATTTATCAAAAATATTAATTCTTTTTTTTTTTCCTCTTTGATATTGTTATCATAGAATTTTCATAAAATAGATTTGAAAAAAAAAATCTGATTATTTATTCAAATAAATATTCTGAATTTAATACATTAAAAGTATCTATTAATACATCAAATATGATATATTATCACTAATACGGAGTAAATTTAATAGAAATGAGTTAGAGTCCTCAAGCTAAATAAAGTTTTCAAGTGCAGTATTTAATTTCAATTTTTTATTTTAATCAATATTTATGTTTTTCATTTCACATTATGAATATATACGACGCATATAATTATATTTTTCTCAAATATGAATTTAGTACATGTTACATATATTTAGTATAAATTCATAACATTAAATTCGAAATATTTATTTGAATAAATAATCACATTTTTTTTTCAAATCTATTACATGAAAATCTTATGATAACAATATTATAGAGAAAAAAAAATTAATATTGTTGATAAGTCAATCTAAATAGGTGCTACTTGTAATATTGGTATAACCTCAGGGAATTTTTGATAATTTTTAAAACTATATGGGGTTTCTCATAATTAGCCTAACCTTAGCGGCAGTTAGTGTAAATCACCCAAAAAAAGGAAAGAAGTATTTTCAAAAATTGAAATAAGTTTATAATATGGGTATAATATTAAGAAATTTTTAGTAATTTTTTTAAAAAATAGATGATTTAATTAGCCTAACCTCGTAATTAATTATTAAATAATTAATTCTCTTATTTTGAGCTTGCTTAAATTACATGGATATTGGGCCGGGTAAATGAATCGAATACTATTCCAAATACTGCCACAAAAAGTAGGTGAGCCGGACCCAATAAATGCTACCCCACCCTGAGCCACCTAAACCCCCCTGCCTTCATCATTTTCCCTTAACCGATGCAGCAGCCTCTCCAACAACCGTAGTCCAAGGTTTCATTTCATCTTTTTTTTTTAAAAAAAAATTGTTTGATTTATTTATTACCTATTTTGTTGATTAGTCATTACTTAGATTGATTGATTTATTCGTCTTTTGTGAGTTTCTGTGTTCGTGTTCTTTTTTTATTTTCTCTGCAATTTCAACAAGTTGGTGAGGTGATTTTCCAGTTTTTTCGATGTGGTGTGGCTTAAATTGATATGCTTTTGGGTTAATGGGGTTTGCAGGCATCGAATATTGATGATCTATTGTTTATACGTTTTTTTGCGCATGCATGTCTATGTAAAGATCTTGTGCGTTTTATATATCTTGGTCTGTTCTGATTAAATCCTCGGGGATCTGAGATTGAGCTTCTTGTTTTACTGTTATCAGGATCGTATCGATTAGACAAGGTAACTTTTTGATTGCTTGTTATCTGAGGGAAAAAAAGATGGCAGCAATGGCACAGCTTCGCTACTCTCCTCTTGCTGGTCACTATAGCCGTCCCACGGGTGCTCGTCGGGTCACCGATATTACCCCTATATTTGCTGATATGACTTTACCAAACACCATGTCGACACCCTCATTGAAATGCAGCGGAAATATAAAGTTAAACCCTCATTTGGAAACCGATTTTCATATACCTTGTGCTGGTGGCGGCTCTGGTGATGTTGGTGTTGGGGCAGGCGGTCATGGTGGAAAGGGTGGTGATGGAGGGCGGAGTGATGGTCGAGGGGGTTCAGATGAATCCAAGTCTTCATTGGATGGTTTTGGACCCTTTGGGGCGTTTCTTAATGGATGGAGATCGAGGGTTGTAGCTGATCCACAGTTCCCGTTCAAAGTTCTCATGGAAGAATTGGTGGGTGTTAGTGCCTGTGTTCTTGGAGACATGGCTTCGCGCCCCAATTTCGGTCTCAATGAGCTTGATTTCGTGTTCTCAACGCTTGTGGTCGGTTCCATTATGAATTTTGTACTCATGTATCTCTTGGCCCCAACTGCGTCATCTGCAACCCAAACTCTGCCCGGAATTTTTGCCGGTTCTCCCACAAGCCATATGTTTGAGCCTGGGCCTTATAATTTGATGAGTAGGTTAGGTACAGTCGTCTACAAAGGCACTCTATTTGCTTGTGTTGGATTTGCAGCTGGACTTGCTGGTACTGCTCTTTCCAACGGGTTGATCAAGATGAGGAAAAAGATGGATCCCGACTTTGAGACGCCGAACAAACCTCCACCAACGGTTCTGAACGCGATCACTTGGGCAATTCACATGGGCGTGAGCAGCAATTTGAGATACCAAACATTGAATGGGATTGAGTTTTTGTTAGCCAAGGGATTTCCCCCGTTCCTTTTCAAGAGTTCAGTTGTGGTGTTGAGATGCTTGAACAATATTCTTGGAGGGATGTCCTTTGTGGTGTTGGCCAGGTTGACAGGGTCACAAAGCGTCGAAGGGGGGAAGGAAAATAGTGTTGCGGAGGGATTGGCTGAAGCCAAGCAGAAGCTGGTGAGCCAGGCTGATGAATCTAGGGAATCTATATCCAAGTGATCCAGGTTAAATCTTAGCCTCTCTATTTTGCAAGGCTCGTATGCTAGGCTTTTTCTTATGCTTTTTTGTCTGCAACGAAGATGATGGCTGGTTTGCAGTTCTTGATTGGCGAAGTTGTCTTCCGAATGGCACCTTAGGTTTATCTTGTAGTTTGGAGGTTTTCGTGAGCTGGATCAGTTGTTTTAATCTCATGTACTTAGGTTTATAAATTGACTTCTTGTTGAGGCATTCTTATTTCATAACCATCATAATGATGCAGTGTTGGATGGTTTTAGTTTACTGCCTAAATTCTCTGTTGATTATAATGATGGTTGGCAACTGAAGTTCTCTTCTAGCAGTTAATGATTGATGTTTTACTGTCGAGTGCTTTAGGTCCTTGAAGAATATATTCATGTTACATATCTATATATCTATAATAACATATTATATACTTATATCACCGCGACTTTAAAATGCTTTTGGGGGGCTCGTGATGTAGTTGTTTACAGTCTTGATATTTCAACCTCACGGATGCCCTGTTCTTGCCAAGGTGAAGTCTGACGATGCCATTCCATTCGATGGGAGTGTTATTAGTGGAGTTTCGTACAATTAGATATTTTATTTTGATTAAAAACAAGTCATTATATGTAAGGATCTAAATTCTCCTTTCGATTATATATATATATATATATATATAGATATATCTAAATGTGTTTAATTTACATGTTCTATGTATAAGTTTTCATTATTTTCATACTTCGTGGTAAATGTTTGTTTTAAGTGCAAGGACCCGAATTCTCCTTTCGATTATATATATATAGAGAGAGAGAGAGAGAAAGAGAGATATATACCTAAATGTATATAATTACATGTTTTTATGCATAAGTTTTCATTATTTTAATACTTTGTGATGCATGTTCGTTTGAAGTGCAACATGTACAAGTTTATGATTCATTCTTTTTTAGTTAATCACCATACAAACTATAAAATTTAAGAAAATACATGGATACGTAGATATATACATATATACACGGTTTATATATGAATATATATTTAGACTTAGTAGATTTTCTTGTAATTTTTATAACTTTTGAAAAAACCCCTAAAATATAGGAAAATTATATTTTCTATCCCTAGATATTGTTTTCTTCCCTAATATGAATTATTATATATAAAACAAGAAAAAAATCTACATTTTTGCTGAAGAAGAAAGGGGGGGACGGTTTTGAAGTGAAAAAAAATAGAAAATATTAAATACTTAGTGTATATTGAGTCTTATCCTTCAAGTTGCTAAATACAATGTATTAATACACTTGTAAAATATCTTCTAGATGCAAGAATATATACTTGGCTCTTGTTAATGTAGAGTTACACTTGGCTAGGATCTTTCTATACGAGTAGGGCTCACTCAACGGTCTTGCTGAGTACTTTTTTTTTTTTTTTTAGTGTTATCCGATACTTGCATACTTATTCTGC
This sequence comes from Petrea volubilis, assembly GCA_026212405.1. Taxonomy (NCBI): domain Eukaryota; kingdom Viridiplantae; phylum Streptophyta; class Magnoliopsida; order Lamiales; family Verbenaceae; genus Petrea; species Petrea volubilis. The sequence goes on from JAOWBU010000438.1 coordinate 7,038, forward strand.
CCGATGACATAATTGCGATAAAATAAACACGCAATTGACTTATATAGAATTATATGGTAATAATCTATCCAAGCACAATACTTTAAATAGTGACTTTCTATTTCCCATTAAACTGGCAAATCTTCTATACAGGATAAAGGATTATATACTAATAACATGTAACACACCGATCGTCTTAACCGAGTTCCCTCAACCTCTTTTCCTGAAATTGAGACAATGAACAGAAAGAACTTGGGGTGGTCAGTCCAAATGACTTAGTGAGACCAAAAATATACATATAGTTATATTTGCAAGAAGTAATATTCATAAAACCAACAAAGTAATGGATCACGAAAAAGTGCATTTTAGTATGAAACGTGTACATACAAACTTGAACAAGATGGATAGTGAGCCATAAACAGAATCTCCAACCTTATCACTACCCAAAACAGATAAACATAATAGAAACCCTTATGCCTCCTTCGTCTAGGAGCAACCTCGACATTAAACTGAACGGAGATGTATCACGCGTTCGTGCAAAACATCATTCGAATTTCTACTACAGTCATCCTCCAGTTGTATGTAGAAATTGATTTCACTAAATGGTATCAAATAAAGGGTTCTATCGACGGTTCGTTCTGCCTGATAGAATTTCTCTTATAAGTACCTGGGCCCAACTTCCCAAGGGCATCCCCTAGGGCAAACAGGTATAACAGAATAGATATGGCTCACCAACTGTTAATAAAGCAATAACTTATTTTTACACCCGGGATACATAAAAATATAATTAAAATATGATATCCCAAAGGTGTCAAGATATCATTTCAGGACAGATATAATTGGCAATATCAAAAATGCAATATTTTTAGATATAACTTGACTTATAATTTGGAGAAATATTTTGTTGAAACGCGAAGAGTAAGATATAATTTCAGAAAGATCGAATAACATAAATACGATAGGGTAGACTATACAAACAATAATATTTATAGCATATAGTTCATTGCCCCAACAAGGAATGTAAAAGGCACTCACCTTAAAAACTTATCAAGTTTATATACTTGGTTTGACTAGATTGACTTGGTACCCTCCTTTTTAAGAGTGTTTGAGGAAGTAGGAGGATATATAGAAAGTTAATAGGTATATATGTATGTAAAAAGAAGGGTTTATTGATATGTATATGTGTGTGGAAGATATGCTATAAGATGAGAGTATTTTGTGTGTTGAGAGTGGAGTGAGTATGAGTGGGTGTGTTCTAGGCGGGATTTAGTATGATAAAAATGGGGTGCCAAACTCCCCTATTTATAGCAATTGTTGTAAGAGATAGGATTATTATATACTTTACGTCAATTTCTAATTATTATTATCTTATCCAAATCTTATTATAATCTTATCTAATCTTATAGTAATCTTATCCAATCTTATAGTAATCTTATCCAATCTTATCTAATCTATCCAATCTTATCATAATCTTATCCAATCTTATCATAATCTTTATCCAATCTTATCCAATTTTATCTAATCTTATCATAATCTTATCTACTTATCCAAACCTTATTATAACCTTATCCAAATCTTATCTAATCTTATCTTAAATTTTATAAATACAAGTGCCCCAACACATTGAATAAAATAAAATAACCCTACTATATTTATTATTATAACTAATTTCAAAATTAATTAATATATATTCTATATTTATATTTTTGATCTTATATTTATATATATAACACACAAAATTTCAATTTTTATATGTACAAATATAATTGTTTCGATTTTTAAACACATATACTACAAAAGTTTGATTTCTATGCATGTATTTCATAGGAAATAATTTTTAGTTAGTATTATTGTACCCATTTCGTGTATATAAAAATTGAGATGTTACAATATACTTGGCCAATTAAGGTATTAATTGGGAAAATAACTTAATGCTATTTTAATTCTATCTTCTATGTAATATTACTTAACAAAAACACAAAAATCAACACACACACACACACACACAGAGAACCGGCCACTACTCTCTCCAATTCTACTTGTTTTCTTTCACTTTTCCCTACACTCCTTCAACCCTTCAAACAATCTCCCAACTTCAAACCCTTTCCCTTCTTCAAACCCCTACAAGGCAAAAAAGACATCAAGATAGAAATTTACCTATGGCATGAGCTAGGGTTAGGTTTTTATCAATCCATTAGCATGTTATCTCCCCTATAAGACCTAAGAGGTCACCACAAGTTGGTTTCCATCTTGGGTTTAAGAGATTTTTAAGATGTGTAGGTTATATATTATATATGATGTTTATGATGTTTCTATGAGCATGTTTGGTAAAATTCTTGAATAAGCATGCTGAAATTATTGCAATTATGCTATGTTATTATGTTTTATACCTTGTTAGAGTCTTATATATGTTCTAGAAGCCAGAATTTTAAGTTTTCCAAGCTAAAATTTGAAGTTGTGCATATGCTGAAAATAACTATTCATTCATAAAACTTGTTTTTGAAGCTGAAAAATTCAATTTTTGCAAGGCTGAAAAATTCAAAAATTCCTAACTGAAAACCTGATTTTAAAACTATAAATTCGGTGTAAAATAAGCTGGATTTACAGGTTTTTCAAAGCTGGAAGTTTGGGTTAAGCTGAAATTTTCAGAAATTGCGAGCTAAAACGTTTCGCGGTGCAGTTTGAAAATTCCAAGTCTCGTAAGCCTGAAATTCAAAATTTTATCAACTAAACGTTTATTTTACAACCTTGGGAATATATGTGTGGATTTTCAGTAGGTTTTAATATGGAATTTTAATAGTTTGAAAGCTAAAAATTTCAGTTCGAAGTTGTAAACATCGATTTCACAAAACTGGAAATTTTGGTACTTTGTGCTGAATTTGAGCTGAAAACAGTTAGTTTTGTGATGAAATTGTGATTCGTATTTGCTGGAATTATGTGTAGAAGGGCTCTATATGTTTTCGCTTCTGGATTTTTTATATCCTCATATCTAAGGCGCTAAGCTGAAGTAGAGCACTTCTCAAATCGTGCAACAACTCATAAAGAAAAATGTATTTAACAATGCCTAACCTAACTAGTGAAAAACGTAATATTTCAAAAGAATTACAAAGACACGTTATTTTTTTTTCTCTTGCGTCTTTATTAATAAAATCGACATTTGCTTGTGAAAGTGCAGAGTCTTGAACCGCGCCTTCGTCACGTTCTTCACGCTTCAACACTTTCCATTAATAAAAATGTGCTCTTCTTTATGAAATCGCAAACTAGCCCTCTTCACGTTTTCCTTTAATTTTTGTGTGCCAATGTCCTTGCATGAAAATAGTTAAAATGGGATATTACAACTACCTCCCCCGAAAAAAGATCCTTATCCTCAAGGATCAAAATGAGGGAGGCGTTGTTGGAGGGCATATAAGTTCTCACACGTATTGTCTTCTTGGGAAGCATTAGACCATTTCACCAAGACTTACGTAACTAGTTTATTATTTTTTTCACTAACTGTCGATCCAAAATTTTCTCCAGTTCCAAAATGATGTGCCTATCTACTATGATTTGAGTAGGAGGGTGTGAAGGACATGGTTCCTCTCTAACTTTTTTCTTAAGTTGCGATACGTGAAATGTTGGATGAATCTTGGCTTCCAAAGGTAGCTTCAATCAATAAGCAGTCTTCCCAACCCGATTCTCAATCTAAAAAGCCCGAAATACCATGGAGGCAGCTTGTGAAATGAATTATTGCGCATGGGCACTTGTCTATACAGCTGGAGCTTGACATACACAGAATCACCCTCAAGAAACTCCCGTTCACTCCTGCGCTTATCTGCTTGCATCTTAATATGTTCCTGGGCTAGTTGAAGGTGATTTTTCAACAAGCGTATCTTGGTTTCCCGATGTTGTAAACTTATGTCCACCACATCTACAGATGAGGCAAAGGGTAGATAAGGGTGATGCAGTGGGGGTTTCCTGCCCATACATAATCTCATAGGGTGTACATCGACTAGACATATAAAAGGAAGTATTGTACCACCATTCTGCTAAGGGTAACCATAGTGTCCACTCTTTAGGTCTGTCACCTACCATGCAAAGTAAGTAACACTCAAGGCATTTATTAATAGCCTCAATTTGCCCATTCTTTTGCGGGTGATAAACAGTAGATGGGAGCAACTTAAATTGCTGTAAGTGAACAACTCTTGCCAAAGTTTACTAAGGAAAATATGATCCTTATCACTCACTATTGTTTATGGCATACCATGAAGCTTGTAGACATGATCCAGATAAGTTTGAGCCACAATAGAAGCAGTGTAAGGGTGTTTAAGTGCCATGAAGTGAGTGTACTTGCTTAAACGATAACCACTACAAATATAGTTATCTTGCCAAATGAAGGAGGTAGCCCGTCTATGAAATCCATGCTAATGTCAGTTCGCACCCTCTCTGGTATATTGGCAATGGATTCAACAGCTTTGGGGAAGCACAATTTTCTCCTTTATTCTTTTGACAAACATCACAAACCCTTATAAACTCTTGAACCTCCTTTTTAAGACCTTTCCAATACAAGGCTTGTTTAATTCACTGTATAGTCTTGCTCACACCCGAGTGACAACCCACCGAGCTGTTGTGATAATGATCTAACAATTTCTTCTTAAGTTGTGGTATATTCCCTACCACCAACTAATCCTTTCTAGTTAAGATGTCATCCCTCCATCTATAATGAGGTTTTTTGGCAGGATCTTGTGTGAATTGCTAGATAATATCTAAAATCTTAGGGTCTTGTTGCAAACTATTGGTGACTTCTGGCCAATGGGGAAACTAGTTCAAGCTAATAGGAAAGAGGGTTGGGTCATTAGAATACTTTGTGTCACAGGTTGCAAGAATTGAATCAGAAATAGCATGGATTGTGACCAATGGTAGTGAAACTGATTCAGAAGGGGCGGGTAAGGTATTATGGATAGAGCATCAGCAACTATGTTATCATTCCCCTTTTTATACTGGATAGTCTAGTCATACCCAATCAACTTGCTAAGCCATTTTTGTTGACAAAATGTGGAAATCTTTTGTTCCAGGAGGAATTTAAGATTTTGATGATCAGTTTTGATCACAAAGTAGTGGCCAATGAGGTAAGGTCTCCATTTCTGAATAACAGTGACAATGGCTGGCATTTCTTTCTTATAAATAGAAAGCCCCATATTACTTCCTAATAATCTTTTGCTCATAAAGGCTATAGGTTTCCCTTTCTGCATTAACACTGCTCCTATCCCTAAAGGTGAACCATCGATTTCAATCACAAATAGTTTGGTGAAGTTAGATAGGGTTAACATTGGGGATTGAGTCATGGCTTGTTTCAAGTTGTGAAAAGCTTCAATAGCATGTTCAATCCAAAAGAATTTATTCTTCTTAAGAAGATCAATCAGTGGTTTAGCTAACATTCCATAGTGTTTAATAGCTTTGTTTGGTTAGTCTGATTAGGCGAGAGCGAGGCCTCATGTCTCAGCTAATTCTCGATTTGGTACGTCCAATTAACATCTCTGGTCTACGTCTAATCTTGCATGACCCAAGATGTAGGTGGAATAATCATGAGATTGCAATCTCGTGCTGGGGGGGGTGCAATTACATCTTGGCTGGGCCCAATTAAGACAGAAAGCATGATAAAATGACTACTATATCCTCAATTTATATCTTGTTTTTTACATCTTTCTCCTTGTCTAGCGTTACAAGATTTTTATTTGAACTTTTGGTGTTAAAATTTGTGTATGATTCTGGCAGAAAAGAACACCGCCCAATTTTCCTTCGTTGCTACGCCATAGGTGGTCGTGATTGCGTGTATAATCAGAGATTACGAATACGGGTTGTTTGATTGACGAAGGTATGTATATTTTTCAATTGGAATGTCCCCATTCGACCTATAACTCCTGTTTGTTTTTAAATTTTGGTGAGTTTGGCATTGTAAATTCAATTGACAGTGTCGGTGCATTTTTATCGTCTTTGCAATTCCTGTTTCGTTGTGTAATTTTTTGTACGCTTGACCTTTTTATGGGTGCATTTGTTGCTTTATGGCCATTATAATTTATCCATGATGTTATGAAATTCCTTTTAATCTCCTACAGTTTGAAGTTTGATAAGTCTCATGTGAAAGGATAATACTCGAGTTTTCATGCTCACCATAGTAGTATGAGTTGAAGATTTTTGTGGACAACTAATATTATGTGGTGTATGTTGACTCCAGTTGCAAAGAAATATAATTCTCCAAATTGTGATCCCTTTTTTTTCCGCACCTAGGTGACTGAACATGTAACTTTTTTGAAGTTGTTGACATTTTAGTATAGCTTTCTATAATACCTAGTTAACCCCAAAAAACCCCTAAACTCTTTTAAATTTTTGGGAAAGAGCCAGTCTTTCATTGCTTCAATTATACTAGGACCTATTGATACTCCCTGGGCATCTATGACGTGGCCTAAGTATTCAATCTTAGAAACAACAAAATGATATTTACTACTTTTAAGAAACAAGGTATGTGCCCTCAAAAGATCAAAGGCCAGTTTCAAATGAGTTAGGTGGTTGTTAACATCTTTACTATAGATAAATGCCATCAAAGAAGACAAGGACAAACTGCCTAAGATATGGCTTGAACACACTGTTCATTAGTCTTTGAAAGGTAGAAGGTGCATTGGTTAATCCAAATGGCATAACTAAGAACTCAAAATGTCCATGGTGTGTTCTAAAGGCAGTCTTGTGAATGTCCTCTTACTTCATCCTAATTTGATGGTAACCTGGCCTAAGGTCCAGTTTAGAGAAAACCCTCGCACCATTAAGCTCATCTAGAAGTTCTTCAATCACTAGAATGGGAAACTTGTCTTTGATGGTATACTTGTTCAGCTCTCTATAATTAATACACATTCTCTAAGACCCATCATTTTTCTTAACTAATACTACTAGAGAAGAGAAAGGACTGTTGCTATCCCTAATAATGCCATTGTCTAACAATTCCTGGACTATCTTCTCAATCTCAACCTTTTGAAGATGTGCATATCTGAAAGGCCTCACATTGATAGCCTTAGTCCCTAGTTCTAAGTGAATTTGATGATCTTGTAGTCTAGGAGGGTGAAGTGAGTTTGGTTCTTCAAACAAATCTTGATACTCATCTGACAGGCCTCCTATTCTACCATCTTACATTTTTTTCTATGCCATAACAACTGGTGGTAGACTTGTTGCTTTGATCAGGTATAGTTGTACTCTAGCCTATGCATGTAAATGAAAGAGGAGGGATTATTTAAGAGTTTATGTATTTTTTTTTCCCATTAATGAGTGTAAAAGAATGCGGTTGACTCCCCATCAGTGCCACCTTCTTCCCTTCCACAGAAAACTCCATCCTTAACTGGTCAAACCATGCTACATCCTCCCATAAGTAATACCATTATATCTATGGTGAAATGTTGGCCTTGCATCCTCCATGCAAATTTTTTACAAATGGGAGCGCTATTAAGTTTAGTGCCATCTGCTATGGTTATAGAAAAAGGCTTTATAGGCTCCATTCTAGATCCTAGTTTTTTAGTTGTATCAAGGTCAAGAAAATTGTGTGTGCTTCTTGTGTCTATCAAAATGTGTACCTTACCATTAACAACTCTTGTTACTCTCATGGTTCTATAATCGTGTATGCCTGTGAGAGCATGGACAGAAACATAAGATGGAGCCTCCACTAGAATATCATCCCTCCCTACCTTAGTGCCAGTTTGGTTAACTTCACACTCATCTTCCTCTCCTTGACAATCCTCACTCACTATCCCATATGGGTCTTCTACTTCTATTATAAAAATCTACCTCCTCCTAGGACACACATGTCCTCTCTCAGACTTCTGATCACACCAAAAGCATTGTCCCTTAGCTCTCTTTTCATTTAACTCTTGGAGTGTAAGCCTTCTAGATGGAATGATAGGACCTCCACCCGTGTTACTAACCCCCACTCTTAAGCCCTTGGTTACTACTGTTGCTGCAGACATTGTAGGGAACCCTGGGTATAAGTTTAAAGCTAGCACTTGGTTTTTGAGTTACAAACTACTTAGGAAGGGTGGCAGGAATAGTTTTTTAAGACTGGAGAGTTAAAGTATGTTCTTGTAATATGGCTAGGCTAATGGCTTCTTGCAAGGTTTTTGGTCTAAACATGCGAACATGCATGGAGATTTCAAGTTTCAACCCTGCCAGAAAATAACTCATTGTATATTTATCACTTAATTCTAAGCGATTCAACAGCTCATCAAACTTATCTAAATACTCATTCACCATGCCTTCCTATTTCAAATGCATCAACTCCGCCATAGGATCCTCAAACTCTAGTGTTCCAAACCTCTCATTTAGAGCTTTCACATACTCTCCCCAACTAGGAAACTCACGAGTCAAATGTGATTTAAGATAAGATTGGTGCCACTGTAATGCCTGCTTTCCAAGTGAACAGAAGCAAGCTTTACCTTAGCATTTGGAGGTGTGTAATCAATATCAAAAAACTATTCGCAACAATACACTTGGCCACGATGGTTTTAACCTGAAAATTTGGAAAATTCAATGCTTGAACAACGTGCTGGAAGTTGGTAGGCAACGTTTCTGCCATTTTCGTCCCTAGCTCCTTGACACATCACATTTCCCCTAATTTCCCCGCGTCGACGCATCTCCTCCAGAGCCTAAAATTGAGTCCTTCGTATATGAGGCGATTCTTCCTCCATCTCGTGAGAATTGCTTGCTCCAATTCCAGGCGACGCCCCTCCGGTGGCGCTATTGGCAATTAGCGCAACAATCATCGCTCAAAGATCCTCAAAAGTTTTCTCTATCGTTTCCTTTGTTGCTCGCAATTCCTCCGCGAGCAAGTCTACCTAAGCTCTAACCTACATGGAATGCGTCAATACACCTTCTACCATTGCTTTGATCAAAGTTGTCGGCACAGGACCGATAGCTCTGATACCAACAGTAATGATCCGATCACAACGAATGGGAGAAGATTCACAACCTAGCCTGGAGATCGCAAAATTGAAGCAATCTCGAAAAACAAATTTACCCAACAACACACGTAGCTAGAGAAAAGAGATTTGGGCAGACAAAGCCTTTACTGAGAAATTGCAATGAAAATTACAATTCGCTTATGTTTTTTATATGCTCACCAATCCTGACTTAAATAACTTTTAAACTCTAACTAATCTAAAGAGCTAAGTTGGAGTAGAGCACTTCTCAAATAGTGCTACAAACCATAAAGAAAAACGTATGTAACAATGCCTAACCCAACTAGCAAAAAACGTAATATTTCAAAAGAATTACACAGACATGTTATTTCTTTTCCTCTTGCGCCCTTATTAATAAAATCATCCTTTGCTTGTAAAAATGCATAGAGTCTTGAGCTGCGTCTTCTTCACGTTCTTCGCGCTTTCCATTAATAAAAACGTCGTCCTCTTTATGAAATCGCACACCAGCCCTCTTCACATTTTCCTTTTATTTTTGTATGCCAAAGTCGCTGCATGAAAATAGGTCAAATGGGATATTACATTTTGTTTTAGGATTATGTATTGATGAATATTAAAAAGGATTTATGAATTTACGTGGTGGGTTTTTCACAAGTTTTGATTTTGGTTGTGATTTTTCGGTGAATCGAGTACCTGGTAAAAGATTTTACTGCTGTTGATTTGATTAGAAATTCTATTATATTGATTTGGTTGCATTGAGAGGATCGTTGCTATTAGATTAATCACTAATGCAATTGAATCCGGCACTTGCATGATTCATGTGAAGCTAATTGGGAATGATCACGATGGTAACTTTTAAGGTAAGGGTTCCTTTCAATTTGCATTTTGCTCTTTCCCTATCTGTATCAAGTGTTTGTTTATATGTCTTGCAGAAACTTAGTGAAAGGGGTAATTATGTGATCCCCGTTCAATTAATTTGGGAAACAGTTCGCTTCGAAGCGATTGTGGAAGGGAGGCTCTCAAACCACTTGGGTAGATCGTCTCGGAGGCTGCCCATGGGTCAGAGTAATTATCTTCAAATTTTCTTTTGTTATTTTGTTTAGTAAAATACATTTTAACTCTTGAGCCGTAGCTTTTCCGGAGTAAATCTGTTATACAATATTCATAAGTTGTTTATGTCATGTGATCCCTTTCTGTTAATTTTTTTCGCGAGGCAACTCTATTGAAACTCAATATCATAAGAAAGTTTTTGTTTATCCACTTGTATATCAACCTAGAATGTGGATAAAAGCAACAAGGGTACGTTGAGACATAAAATGACTCTGATTCTCTTTGAACTCTGTTATTCTCATTGTTCAGTATTATCTTTGAGAAGCCTACCATCACACTAGCTTCGGTAACTGTTAAACATAGACAACCTCAAATGAATGGTGGGAGTATTTGATGCTTTCATTGTCAATATGAAAACTGTCAGAGGTGACATGCTTGCTCATATCATCAGCTTATTGGTAAATGAAAATTTTCATTCCACTCTGATATTAGAATGGTAATCATTTGACATTTAGCATGCATCGTGGTGTGGAACTCAAGATGGAGACGTGATTGTTTTCTGACATACTTCCCTTAATTTTCTATATGAAGCAAGCCATTCATATAGAATGAGTTGGCATAAGAAACAAGATTAAGGGACTAGTAAACCTCCTAATGCTATAAATTGGGACTTCTTGGTGTTACAGAAGCAATTATTGAGAAGGGAGGGAGCAGAAATCACCCTGAGATGTTCTGATCAGTTTCAGATAAGAATCTTGACCTTTTGAGACCATCAAATCGATATTATTCGATGTTTAAAGGTGGTGATTGTGTTTGTAATCTACAATTACTTAAAAATAATGTGGTTAACGAAGAAATTTGGCAGCAGAATGGTGTTTTGCACCTAATGGTAACAGTTGAGGTGCTGTCCGTGTTCACATGCCCATATATTCCTTTTCTTTTGGTGCATTTGGGATTTGTTGTCTTGGAATGAGTCTATACTGGATGAGCAGTTAAATGACACTTAATCCATAATTATAAATAGAGGTTGAAATTTTCATCTTATTTTTCCCTAAAAATGTGCTCTGAATTCTTGTATGTCCTAGTGAATAAGCAAAGCCTATAATTGCCTCCTATTATCTCCATCAGTCTCTTCATAGTTGCCTTTCTTTTTTCTGCTTCTGACCACGTCTTTTATATTTGTCTGGTCGGGTTAAAAACTAAAGCTCAAAAACTCATATTTATTTAGGTTATTTTTTGTGTCCCTACCAGACCTGTAAATGGCTTTTTAGGATGGCAAGGTATATCCGTGAGGCAATTTATACTTGTTATTTGTATTAAAAGAAGATATTGTAGTTTTCCCTTACTAAAGTACCCAATGTTTGGCACACATTTATGCCTCCATAGGATTAAAGGTACATGCTTCCGAAGAGGAGAAGGGAAAATATCCTCCGATCGGAGATGAAGTCGACTCACCTCTGGGGGCATATGACAAACCTCTTCCTTGCTTCGGCTGTGGAATAGGATGGTTCTCATAAGTATAGCTTTAAGTAACAGTTAGTTAAACTGAACTCCCATGCAATCATGTATAATTACACAAACCTGCCCACTTTATCTTAATATTATGAATACCTTCTTTTGATCATCGAAATTTACTCAAAACTGGAAAAATTTATTTGAATAACATCATCCAAACATACAAGAACAATTCGAAATCCTTACTAAAATTTTAATTCTAACATTGCCTAACCACATTAATAATTAACAAAAGGGTAAGTGTAAGGTAGGACTAAATTACAAGGGAGGTCCATGTAATTTTGAAACCAAGAGGGGATACTTATGTAATTTTATATAGTTACAGAAGGGCACTGTAATTATTACTTTAAGGTAATATTATGCCAGTTTCTTCATAGTTCTCCATGTTCTAATGTAATGTCCTTCTGTCTTCAACTTTCTACTGGGTTTCCTGTGCCCACTAATGTGGTATTATGCAATGATCTTGTACTTTGGAAATCTCTGCAAGGATCCTGGGGAACGAGCAGGACTTGGTGCTTCGGCAACTGCTGTGAGTGTGGTTTCTTTTCCTATTTATATGATTGATGTATTACTCTTGGCTTGAACTATCTGAGAACTGGCTCTTTTTGCAGAACATTGGATTCTCTGTTATCTGTTAATCATAGTCATAATTCTGCTCTTCTAGCACTAATTCTGTTGATTCAATGCGATCCCAGGATTCTTACATGCCTGTGTAGATATGAATTCTTTAGTAGAGAAATCAGTAAGTGCTTGAAATTTTCAAGCTTTCTTCACCAAAGGCAGAACTCTATTTAGTTACTAACAGAAGCTACAGCAGCATTTTTTGACAGACAGATCAATAGTTCATTATAATACGCACTGTTTTTCCGAGAATGCGTTGTACTGATTTTCTTTAAGTGAGATTCACTACGTACTTCACACTGGATCGCTTTTGACCGTTATTATCTTATAAGCGCTTCAAGTTATTCACACTGGATGGCATTATTAAGCCATTATGCACTTTTATGGTGCTTGTCGTCACTTATGACATTTAAGCAACTGAAAATTAGACGAAAATCCCGACGTATTCATAAATGATTAGAGTGGTGAAACTATTACTGTGATGTTTGAAACAGCCCAAATATATGAGCTTCAACCAAAGTTATGATGTAGGTTGTCGGGCCAAATCCTTCGATGCTGAATTGGCTTGTAATCAAAAGTCATTTTAACCGAGAAATAATGCTTGTACGTATGTGTATATGTATTATCATACTGTCTTACTAATGCAGAGAGCACAAACTACTACCAAGTGCAAAGCTGCTTTTATAAATCTTCAATGCGCGAGGTATTGCCAACACTGTAAACTTGTTTTGAGGCTTGCTCGTGGTCGCCGAAAGTTTGTGTAGTTAGGGGGTATTTGTAAAAACTAAAAAAAGTATTTTGATGCTTTTTGTTTTAAAAAACTACTTTAGGATGTTTGGTTTTTCAATTTCTGCTTAAATTAAGTTGGAAAAAAACAGAAGTTAGAGAGAAACTGATTTTATCAGTTTAAAAGTGTTTATTGGTATTTTTGTAAATAAATTAAATTTTTTGAATTGTTACATACAAATTTTTGACGGCTTTTCACTTTTATTTTCAAACACTCCATATTTTTACTGTTATCTTTTGATTTATTTTCACTTTTATTTTCAAACACTATCAACTTTTATTATTCAACTTTTCTTCAATTTTTTTAATAAATTTAATTTTTCCAAAAACAAAAGTAATTCCAAACATTCTCTTAATGGCCAATGCATTTATTACCCCCAAAATTTCTTTCATATTAAACAGTAGCTATGTAAAAATAACATGATAATGTAAATTATGTCGCGGAGAGAGAGAGAGAGAGACTTTTGCATTAGTAAATATATTCTGATTAGCAAAAATGGATATAATTATCAATTAGATGATGTAAGTCGAATCCCACTCAATTTTATCCTAAATTAATTCTAATAATAAAAGCAACTAAAAACTCCGTACGTCTTCCACGTGTTTAGCTTGGAGGGAATGTTGGGGCCTTTGAGTTTGAATTAGTCAAAAGTATTTGTATAACTACTTTAATAATGTATTTACGATTATGACAATTGACAAGGATATAAGGATTTCTTTGCTGATTATTATTCCCTTAATACTTTTTTATTTGTCTGTTTAGAAAAAATATATATATTCTAAAATATTTGTCAACAATGAACGATGGAGTAATTAACAAGTAACTTTCATTGCAGCAGACAAATTTTTTGGCCGAGGTTTGAACTAGGGACTTCTAGTGAGTAGACAAAAATGTGTGAGCCCCGGTTTCAATCAAGGACCTATAGCGTGTGAAACTAGATCGATAAACCAACTACACGACCCAAATTAGTTTGTCAACAGTTTCATTTGATAATAACTTGATCTCCTCCTCCTACAAATTTTGGACCGTAACGAATACGAAAAACATGAATGCCATGATTTTAAAAGACTTGAAAAGTCGAACAAGCAGCATTTTTTATTACAATGTTTCAATGATTACAACCAAGATTTTTAGTAAAATCAAGAAAATCATAATGCCAAATCCAATTGTTAGAAAATGGCTTGTTAAAATAACTTTTACAAGGGGATTAATTTAGGATTAAATTATTTTTAATAGAAATTCACAAATAAAGTCTAAGGTAATATTGTCTAAACGGGTTTAAAATTGTATAAAATATCCCACATCGGATATATTGATTTTGATAGTGCTAGTATTTATGTGGTTAAGTGTTGTTATATTATAAACTAAACAACTAAGTACCATATATGGGTAACCCCACACGCACGCGCCGTCCACCCAACCCGGCTCCGACTCCGGCTACGAGCCACGAGCCACGGAAATTGTCCTTGGTGTAACGGTTTTATTCAAAAATCTGATTTTGAATTCCATTACTATATTTTTAATTAACGCGATTTAAAATCGCCAGACATGTTACCTGGTCAAACAACACGTTGTCTGTTTTTGCGTCCAGGTGCATTGCACGTTCGTTGGCGTGGGGACAATTTCGACTGTGCATTCATGTGCCAGTATTTAACTCTGGATGTCTACTCCCCCCTATATAAGCTGCCTCATAGTTCCCTGCAAAATACACAGAACGAAACAAAAAGAGAGAATACAAAGTATATTGTTTTAAGAAATTGATCAATCTTCGAGTGTATACACTTGATTCTTTCGGTTGTGTATTTTGTGTTGCATACACAACCATTTAAGTTGGTTAGCTTTCGAAATGAGGTTCAAAGTCGCAATGCAGCTTGGAACGGACCTCTGTACTGTCTTATCTTAGAACGAGTATCGCAGGCCCATCGCACCGGTTAGTGGGGTGAATATTTCTTTAATGCAAACCGGCTCAACTCAGTGATTCAATCGTACTTTTTCAAATAAATATTGATAAGTCTATTGTACTTTCGTGTTTATTTATTTGTTTATGACATTGTTTAATTTGCTTTTGGCTATAATGTGTTTACTGTAAAATTGTTATTGCATTGTATTTATATTATCGAATAAATCCACCCATAAAAATATCAGTAGTTTTAGATATTCTATTCAATTATTTTCAAACAATCTTAAAGAAATATTAAGGGTTTATTTGTTTAATATATTTATAATGGCATCGAGTTCAACTGTTGGCTCATTTGGTTCTTCAAAAATTAACTTGAGTGGTTTGCCTGAACTATTTGCTGGTTAATTCTTTAAACGTTGGCAACAATGAATGAAGATTTGGTTCACAATGGAGGGGCTCTTGTCTGTAATTCAGACTGACAAACCAATACCTACTAATACTGACCCAAAGACTGATGAAATCGCTACGTTGACTGAGTGAGACCAAATAAGCAGAGGGATCATTTTGTCATGATTGCCAAATGTTCTCTTAGATGTCTATTGCTCAAAACCCTATACTACTAAGTTGATGTGGGAAGTGTTGGATAAGAAATACAATACAGAGGAGTAAGGGCTCGACAAATATTCTGTTTGTAAAATCCTAAAGCATCAAATGGTTGATGGTAAGTCTGTGTCTGAACAAACCCATGATCTAATTAATCTGAAACATTCACTTGCTGATGCTGAAATAAAACTTCAAGAAAAGTTCATGGTTATTGAAATTGTTGAAAAATTTCCTCGATCTTGGGAAAGTTTTAGAATGACTTTAATACATCAAAAAGAAAACTTATCCTTGGATGATTTAATGATTGTCATAACTATAAAATAGGAACATAGGAATCAGACCCACTCGGTACCAGTTGAATTCCAGTCAAAAGCAAATATTTTGACTATTGGAAAGAAAAACCCTAAGCTGAAAAATGTCAATCCGAATTCTAAAACTATTGATAAAGGAAAAGCCAAAGCTAAAGCTAAAAAGCGAAAAGCAAACAAACCATGTTGGACTTATGGATAGGTTGGTCATTATGTCAGGGATTGTCCTAATAAGGTAGAAAAAGGAAAAGCCAAACCAAAATCCTCAGGACCAGTAATCAACATAGTTGAGGCTGGCTCTGCTAGTTCTCATGGACACGTTGACGGGTATGTTTCTTTTGAACCCGAACTTTTGACTATTTATAGACCGTTCGATTAGCTTATTGATACTGGATCAAATGTGCATGTTTGTGCTGATAAGTCTCTATTTGTGTCATATCAGCCAATTGATGGACAATCCATGAGGATAGGGAATGCAAGTGTTGCACCAGTACTTGAGATACGACACGTGAGCCTAAGGTCTCCTTGAGGATGCACGCTATCTCTGCAACGAGTGTATCACGTCCCTTCTGTTAGATGGAATATTATTTGTGTTTCAATGTTAGTCAAAAAGGGTTATGAGCTTTCATTTAAACTAAATAAAGTTGTAATTTTACATTACAGAACTTTTATTAGCAAAGGCCATTTATCTGAAGGTTTATTTAAAGTATGAATTGAATATGCTAGTGTTTCTAGTTCTAATAGTTCAAACCTATATGACTCAATTGTTGTTAATAATATATAACATTCCACTGTATGGGATGCACAGTTGGGTCATTTAAATTTCGATTGTATTAAAAGAATGATGAATTTAAATCTAATTCCAACACATGACATTGGACAGAATCACGAATGTCAAGTGTGTGTAGAAGCAAAACAAGTAAGAAAACCCTATCAAACAGTTGAAAGGGATACTGAAATACTTGATTTAGTACACACAGATATTTGTGAGTTCAATATGGTCTTAACATGAGATGGAAATCGATACTTTATCACCTTTATAGATGATTGCAGTAAATATTGTTATGTTTATTTAATGAAACATAAAGATGAAGCACTTGAAAAGTTTACCATTTTTAAGAATGAAGCTGAAACTCAAATTGGCAAGAAACTTAAAAAAGTACGATCAGATATAGGTCGTGAATATGAATTGAACTCTTTAGTTGAATATTGCCAAAAGTTTAGTATTATTCATGAAGAGACTCCTCTATATTTACCTTCCTCAAATGGGGCAGCAGAACGTAAGGATAGAACATTTAAAGACATGATTAACAATCTATTTTTGAATTCTGGATTGCCGAAATACATGTGGGGAGAGGCTTTTAATACACTCCATATTCTTAATAGAGTCCATCTGAAACACAAAAAAACACACTCCATTCGAATTCTAGAAAAGCAAAAAATCGAGTTTAAAATATTTTGTGTGTGGGGATGTCTTGCAAAAGTCCTAGTTTCTTAACACAAATGGAAAAAGCTTAGTCCAAAAACTGTTGATGTAGTCTTTCTAGGCTATGTGAAAATGAGTTATGCCATGAGATTCTGGAGGTTAATACAATAGTCGAATTACGTGATGCTACGTTATTCAAAAATGTATTCTCTTTGAAAAAATGAATACCAGAAGATGTTTTGACTTTAGATTCTACCCTCGCATCTAGTTCCATTCCTAAACATGTGGAAAGGATGATAAATTTGGGGGCGAGAGGGGCGGGGTAAATCCAAATAGTTCCAGTTCTACTTTTGATGAGGCTAATGAACCTCGTCGTAATAAACGACCCAGGATCGCTAAAGATTTTGGAAGTGACTTTGTCACCTACAATATCAAAGACGATCCTGTGACTTTCAAAGATGCTATGGCTTCTTCTGAGGCTAAGCATTGGTAAGTAGCAATCAAAAGTGAAATTGACCCTATTGTTTCTAACGAGACATGGGAACTAGTCGATTTACCGCCAGGATGTACTAAAATTGGATAAAAATGGATCTTTAAGAAGAAATTGAAAGCTGATGGCACTATTTATAAGTATAAAACTAAATTGGTTGCCAAAGCATTTAGGCAAAAAGAGGGGATTGACTATTCTGATACTTATTCTCCTGTAGCTCGATTAACTACAATCCGAGTGCTAATTGCACTGGCCTCCATATATTACTTCTCTATCCATCAGATGGATATGAAAATCGTCTTCTGTATGGTGATCTAAAGGAAGAGATATATATGGAACAACCAGAAGGATTTGTAG